>VWYP01006730.1:144870-167243 GCA_013400435.1 Pycnonotus jocosus
GGCGGAGAGGCCCCGCTCCGTGTCCCGTTCCGTGCCCGCGCCCCCGCTCCCCCCCGACGGCGGTCGGAGAGGCCCTGCTCCGGCCCAGGGTCCGTGCCCCCGTTCCGCCCCGGCGGCAGGCAGTCGGGCCGGACAGGGCGGGCTGGGACCCGCGAGCATTCCTCGCCGCGGAAGGACAGGGGATGTCGGGCGGGGTCGCCGTGAGCGGCTGCCCGAATTCGTCCTGGGGTACTGCCGCCGCCACTCCGTTCCCCGGCCCGTCCTGCCGCTTTTCTGGGGGCCCTGGACGGGCAGCCCACCGCCCCGGGATGCCGCCGCTCCCTCCCGAGCCTCTCCTCGCCATGAGCACAGAACAGCCCTTAGCCCAGCGGCGATGTCGCCCCCGGGGCTGCACCTCGGATTTCAGAGTCTGTGTGAGGCACCAGGGCTCAGCCCCGCTCCCTCCAGAGCCACCGCAGCTGCCCGGAGAGGGAAATCTCATCCCTATCCATGGCTTGGCCCGGCTCGCCCAGCACCACTCCTTCTGTGGCCTTTGGTGGGAGCCAGATGGTGTCTATAGCTGGACAATGGCAAACATGGAAATAATCTCAGCCTAAGTATTCTGACAGTAAAAACATTGAGCTGCTTGGAATGGCAAGATCGGATACCAGCTGCAGAGTTCTGCTGGCCCATGGTGTGCATGTGGGAAGGTGGCTCAGCCCCTGTTTCTAACCTGAGATGTGCTCTGGGGCTGCCAATCTGCCCCACAGCTCCTGGTGCCTGGCACGGGGCTGGGAGCACTGGTGGGAGTGTGGCTCTGGGCTGTGACCAGCACTGTCAGGTCACCTGTGTCACAAAGGGTTGCAGTCCCCAGCCAAGGAGAAGGAAGCATCTCTCAATCAGACTAAGCAGTGAAAAGTGTATTTTATAAAACATATTTTTACTTTCATTCTTGGGGTTTTGGTCATCTTGGGGGAAGCAAGGAAAGGCATTATTTAAATAGTTGTAGCTGCTGGGGATTATTTTCTAAATTAACAATAGTAATTGTGCCTGCCAAATCCAAAGTTGAGGGGATTCATTTATTTCAACCCTCCAGACAATAGCACAATTTTGGGTTTCATATTGCAAGCTCTGAAAACCAAATAGTGGGACTGATGTTAAAAAAAAAAAAATTCAAACAACATCAATTCATCAGACTTAAATCCAGTTCTTTCCACTGTGTCAGTTTAACTTGCACTGAGAAAAGTTGCAGCTCAGCAAAAAAAAAAGGGAAAAAAATCCTTTTTAACAAAATGAATGCATCATACATAAAACATCACGGACCATACAATTAGTAAGCAAATGTAAGAGTTCAGCTGAGTTCATAATTATTCAGCAAACCTATTCAGAATGATTTTTTCTCCCTCCAGCAATCTACTGTGTGGGCTCATTACCACTGAAAATCTAACGAAGAAACCACCACAGAAACTGCACAAAATAAGCCCATATGCTCAAGACACTTTAGCTCAGCCAGCCCTTAGTGAGAGCCTCTTAAACGCTGACATGGAGGGAACCCAAACTCTCTTCTCTGCGATGTTTGCACTCCCAGCTCTCCAAAGGTGTCCTGTCTTTAGTGCAGCCTCAGATACTTCAGTTGTAGCCACTCCTTTGTCCTCTGTAGTGCCACCAACGCCAGCCGTGTCACACAGCAGCCCCGGTGATGGGCCCTGTCCCTGGAGCAGAGGCTCCCAACAGCCACTTCACAAAAGAGCTGATGGGCTTCTCTTGACAGGGATTTCTCTTCCTAGCAGGGATTTTCGGTGAAAGGAATTGTAATATTTAGAAGGACAGGTCTCCAAATCTGGCAGCTGATGGTTTCAGGAAAGTTTTTAGCATTTCTGCCTGGAACAGTTTAGGGAAACTGTTGTATCTCTGGTCTTACAGTGAACGTGGTGGTGGGATGGATGCAGGAAGCAAATGTATAAAATCATTAGATGAGCTTGTGAGAGCAGGGAGCACAGAGCCAGCTCCTGAGGGAAGGCATCACTCCACAGGGACAGTGTCTGTCTGTGTGCATCTGCTTGAGCTCTGAGAACAGAAGAATTTTTGGGTATGGAAGGGCTCTGTTCTGGGCAGGTCCCAGGGCCTGGCGTGGTTCAGGCTATGTCCAGAGCAGGCAGTCCTGCTGTGCACATGGTGCCTCACAGGCTCCCAGGGATTTGCTGCCAGCGTGGTCACACAGCTGAGCTGGGAGGCACCAGCTAAAAAGCAACATGTAGGGACTTCAGTGATCCCACCTCTGCCACTCCTTGTCCTTCCCTGCCTGAGTGTCTGGTGGTGACGTGGTCTGTAATTGAGATTAAAGACAATTTCATCTGCGAAACCTGATTTGCATTCAGTTTCTGGGAGGTTCACCTTGCCGGTGTAAAAATTTCACGCTTAGTTTTACCAACAATGTGGTTTCTGGAAAGGCTGAACCAAATTCCTTCAGACGCTTTACTGCTTCCCATTTTTAAAAATGCATAGCTGAATAAACAGAGTTAAGGGACTAAAACCACTTCAGTCATTTCCCATAGGGAGAGATAGCAATTCAGAACTTAGCCCTTCACAAGGATTTTCCTCTTTAGTTCTTCTGCAAGGTTGGTTCACTTGGTTTTAGTTCCTTTACATTGCTGCAACCTTGAGCTGTGTGTTTTCCTGTTTGGGTTTACAGGTTCCTCAGTATAAATCATGATGTTTTCACAATACCAGTAGAGTTTTCCATTTCTGCAAACAGCTTGTTTTGTTTTTCTTTAATTTAGTATATTGGGTGCCCTTTATGCCACTTAACTGAAAACTTTTGCAGCACATGGGGCACTTTGGTGTACATATAATGAACACCAAAAATATGTTTTGATTGAACATAGAATTTGGATGACTAAAAACCAGTACAGTGCTGAAATTACACAACACTGAGAGTGTACATTAGTAAAAACGTAGGAAACCCTAAAGCAAATTTCCCTGTCCATAGCACAGTCCACTGCTAGGGGTTTTATTTTTCCTCTTCAAATTCCCATCTCTAAAACACACATGTAGGATCACGCATTACATTGCAAAGGGGATGTTAAAAAAAGAAATTACGTATATATATACAGCACAACAATATATATATATACACATAGCACAACAGAAAAAGACAGAAATAGTGAATTAGTTTAGCTACTGGAAAAGTAAAAGTTTTATGTTTCCCAAAATAGCTCAGTGAAACATAAATAACAAAATGCCACCTCTCTATGCTAATGGCTAATTATGGCTAATCATTTGTTTTGCACTTCAGTGTTTTATGGTGGAGTTTGTGTGACCAACTTTGTTCTGCTGTTTTCCTAAACTTGAACCAGGTGGGAATTTATGTAAGCGTGGTGGAGCAAGACCAATCTTTGAGCATCTGGAAAGTCTGGCTCACTGTGGGTGATGCCAGAAAACCACCAAAGTTAATTAATTTTTCATCATCTTATAAATTGAATTACTGTGAAAGGAGAGAGCCAGAGGGTGTTTTATAAAGTCCTGATGACTTAATTTCCCCTAAGTATTAGCTTCACGAGAGCACTCGCCGTGGTGCTTCCTCTCCTCATCCTGCCTTCCCTTGGGATGCCACACGCTGCAGATCCATCCTCTCCTTGCCTCCCTGTCAGGACAGTGCAGGGCGCTGCTGGCTGCGGGTTTGGAAGTCACTGGTTCTCAGTTGGTCACCCACTAAGGACCAGGCTGGCTTCTCCTGAAGAACCTCCCCCAGGGCTGCGTGTCTGAGCATCCCCGCATTCCTCTGTCCCCTGCTGACCCTGCCGCCCCTCCCATTCTGGCTGTCAGGGCTGGGGGACACTGGCTGGGGGACATTCTGCCTCCCGGGGCTCCCTGCCTTCGGCCCGTCACCTCCTGGCTCTGATGGAAACCACAGGGGTGACCAGGATGCTCAAGGTCGTGGGGCCCAGAACTCAAAGCCACCGGGCAAATAAAGCTGCTCGTGTGTTTATCATTTATCGTGTTACTTCATAGGTTTAACAGCATGACATGCGCTCCTGGTGAACCTTGGCTCACAATCCTGACTTTTCCAATTTAAATCAAGTGCCCCATCCCACACACTGCAGTGAAGAGGCATCCCAAGGCAGTGAGCACCCAGTCCAGCAGCTTAAATTCACCTGCCCCGCTTCAAGAATTATTTGTTTTGCAGCAGGAATTACTCCGGCACTTTTGGCTGCTCCACACAGCTGGCCCGGCTGCCCCTGCCCCTCGCAGCCAGCCTCCCCCAAACCTCCCATGCCTCTGCCAGAGGCACAAAGGGTTAACAATCTCCTGCTGCCCAAAACCATCGCTCCTCCACCATCACGGCCCCTCAGCATCTGTACAAAGGGCCTGATTTAATCCGGGTTGCAGACGACTCACATTGTACTCGCAGCCTCGGAGTGATGTCGGGTGATCAGGTTTCCAACTAATATCCAAGGCACAGCCCGAGCACTGAGCGGGAACAAAGGCACCTTTGTTACTGAAGAAAAAAAAAATCCCCTGAAGATATTAGCAGTGCAGTAGAGTTCAAACTGTTAAATGATTCAAATATTATTTAATGAATACATTTGAAATGAGGTCTCACAACCCAGAACACTTTTTAGATCATCATTTACAAAGAGCCGCCTCTTCGCTTACTTCTTTATGAAGTTGCTGCTTTCAGATTTCAATTATGGCCATTTTGCTCCCAGCCTTTTTCAGGGGCTTCCCATGTTGGTGTAGCTCAGTTCTTTTTACGGTACAGTTTAGCCAGTGACTACTGGGTTTTTCAGAAGTCCTGATAAACCACATTCCTTTAATTTACCTTGGACTGTGTTTCTATGTGAGAAACAAGGGAGACAGAGCCTTTTGCAAAAGGAGCAGCAGCATTAAGTGTTGTTCTAGAGGGTGCTAAAGCCAAGCTTATAAACCAGAAATTTGGTAAATAAGCATATCAAGATTTTAGCTGGGATTGGAGAAGCTCTATAGTTCAGGTTCAACAAATACCTCAAATTTCTTGTGTGTTCTGGATATGCAATTTTAAACCAGAAAGCCATGTAATTTTAGAGAGAAAAATTAAAGAATAAAGGTAGATGGGGTTCAGGAAAGAAACACATCTCCAACCTGAGGAATAAAGTTTTAAAATTAAATTAGGGCTTCCTGTGCTTACAGCAATAAGAAATCCAAGGCTGCTCTGAAGCACAATCAACAGATATTGTCCCTAAAGGGTAACAGCAGCACAGCTGGGGCTGTGCTAGTGCCTGCTGAGAGGTTTTTGAAAAAATAAAGCATAACTAGCAAAAGTGGGGAAAGAGCACCAGAACAGAGTGACTGCAAGGATCAGAACAAGTACCAGCATACCAGCAAAAAAAGGCAGAGGGCAGAGGCAGAAATACCTCCAGACTCTGTCTTCAGGTGCTCTGCAAAGAAATCACATCCCCTCATTCCAGGCACCCTCCTGGCTCTACTGCTGCTGCTGAGGAGACAGGGACAGCAACACAGGATTTCACTTAACTCACATTAAGGCTCCTCATGCAGGTGATGCCTCAGGTGGAAGGAATTGAAAATCTACCTCCAAAATCTGGGCTTGACACATTATCATCATACCTTTGAAACTACTGTGCATGCCAGAACTTTGTTTGTGGTAGGGTTTGCACACTGGATTCTGCCCACAGCAGGCAATAAGAAAAGGAAACTCCACAGGAATGAAATGTCTGCAGCCATCACTCTGGGTAATCTCTGCTTCTTGACAATTATATGCTGTTGATTAAAATTCATTTTCCATATCAGTTCAAGCAAGTAGAAAGTCTTTCATTAAAAGTTACAAAATTTCAAAGATCTTTTTCCAATGACTTATCAAGACACAATTCAATGGAGAAGACTCTTGAATTGTATGAACTGAATAAAAACCTCAGCAACAGCCTCATGCTTCAGATTTTGCCATAAAACCACAGCACCACATTTCAAGGACATGATGTAGCTCCTAAACATGGCTGAATGGACTGAGGCTTGGAAATGAGGAGTCAGTTATCTTATGGGACATTTTCAGATTGCTCAGAGAGTATTTAGAAAGGCCTGAAGGTGGAAAATCCGGGAAGACCCAAAATCTCAGCAGTTTTTTTTTCCTGACTGTTCTCAGTCTACATGTAAAGGTAAAAGACAGAAATCATTCTCCTTTCTCTTCAGTGATTAAAAATCCTCCAGAAAAAAAGCAAATCCCTTACAAGTCCCCTTAAGCTCACACTTGTGTACAGCCAAGTGATGGATTTCAAAGGTTACTGCTGGAATATGGTTCACAGCAGTCTATTGCAGTGAGTAACTATCACGTTTACATATCCATTATATCAAAACTACGTTACACTTCCACTGCTTCCTGTTGGTTCACCATCTGGAAGCTAAACGAGCTGGTAGTAAAGACAGAATTCAATCCTGCATTTACCAAAGGACCTGCACAAGCCTTCATTTGCAGCAGGTGATTGCACAACCTGAGCAGGCAGAACCCTGCCCCAGAGCCAGCAGGGCAGCTCAGCCAGCCCCAGGAAAGGGACCAGCCAGGGAGGGACACCCAGAAGCCCCTCAGCACCTCTGCCTGCCCAGCACCTCACTGGGCAGCCACAGCACAGAGACCTCCCTGCCCAGGAGCGTTGATGTTCCAGGTGCTGCTCAGCCTGAAATCCCAAACCAAACCCAGCCCCAGGGTGCCCAGCTCAGAGCAGCCTTTGGGATGCCAAACACCAGCTCAGGAGCAAAATGTAAGTGCCTGAGATAAGAGACAGAGCTTTTTATGATCAAATTTATTTAATTAAATTTCATTGCCTGCTGTACTTGTCAGTCGCACCAGAGAGTGCCAAAGGAAACTAAACATTGTACATTCACTACAAGATTCTCTCAAATTTTCACAACTAGTCCAAATCCATGGAAGTCATAGGGCCCCTTTCCCTCTGCATTGCAAGACATTAACAATGGCAGGACACAACTCCAGCACTGAGGAGACCTGAGCCCTTGGGTTCCAGGGGTGCTTCAATGACCTCTGTGTGTGTGCCATGTTCTCTGCATTTACCAACCCAACCTCCCCCTGGTGGTACAGGACAAACAACCACTGAACTAACCCAGAAAGGAAACAAACCCCATCCCTGTGGGGCTGGAGAGTGGGTTGGTGCAATGCCCAGGTGAGGCACCAGCACCAGGCAGGTATATCAGTGCCAGCCTGCACAGCACCAGGACAAGGAGCACAGCACACCTGGCCCATGCTGCCAGTGCAGGAATCTTTTGTCACTGATGGTACCAGAAATCCGATCCCTCCTGGGAAGTCAGGCAAGGCTTCTCCTGCCAAGAGTGCTGGGAGGAAACCAGGCATTAATAGATCTTTATCTAACCAGTGCTTTTAAAAATACTTTTTCTTTGCTCTAACAAACATTAGGATAATGTCCCCCTGTTATGTGCTTGAATAGTTCCTCAAACATGCTGAAGATCTTCTCCCTATGGAGTTTCCTATAGGAGGCATTTGTTATCCCAGGGGCTCTCACACATCAGCCCCTCAAAGATAGCAGGGAAATGTGTCAGGGGCTACAACTGAAATTGTCATCATATCTGAAAGTCTACGTCTCCCAAAGTGTATTTCCAACACAAAACAGCTAAAATCACAATTATATTCCATTGCTGTGTGTGAAATCCAGAATGCTTGCATGGCTTCCAAAGGGAAGCTCCAGAAAACAGCCACTGCACTGGCAGGAGTATTCCTGGAGGGAAGGGCTGACCCTGTTCTCACTGCCCAGCCTAAGATACACTGGAAAATGCTCTACAGGTACTGTCAGTGCACTCGTCTAAAAATCAGCTTCTGGAAAATTTCAAGTTGCTTTCACTTTATAAATCACAAGCCGTTTTTCCTTAATCTTGCCAATTTTAATGAAGAAAACTGTTAGCATTTCAATGTACAAAAGTCCAATAAAACATGGGTTTTTTTCTTTTAAATCTGTGAGTGGGTAAAGTTTGGGTTAAGCTTATTCAACAGTAAAAGTCTTCCAATTTCCACTAACAGAATTTTTTTTTTCTGATTTGACTAGAGGATAATGACAATCCAGAAATAAATAGCTATAAATACATTCATTGTTCCTATTCCAAAAACTCATCACATAGGGAAGACATAAAACCAAAATTAACTGGTTTGAGTATTCCTTTACAATGAGAGATGGGCAAGTTAGAGAAAGAGTGACTTGGACAGGAGAGAAAAACAAGTAGGGCAGAAATTGGTCCAGTATTGACATTCATGAACATACCAGTTAGCAAAATTCATCCTTTAAATGACACTACTCAGTTGATTTTTTATTTGCTTGGGGTATACATAATGAAAGCAGTTTCCTTGGAATCTTTGCTAGGACAGGTATAGCACCCAGAGACACTGTAACCACCCCTTCTGTCTGCATGTGTGTGTGTAGTTATATACAGAGTCATGCACCCACACACACAGCCAAGATCCGGCATCGGCGTCCGTCCGGCGTCACTCGTCATTGGCAGCACTCGTCCCTCTCACTTGGCCTTGGTTACGCAGCTGTGGAGAGAGGAAGTGCAATTTCTGCATTAGCAGCTTCAGACAGAGCTCCAAACAGGCAGGGAGATTATCTCCAGGGGAAAAAAAAAAAGCAGGACAGGGCCTCAGAACAGCACCGGGACTGAGAGTCACACCAACGCAATGCCGGCTCCTGAGGGAATCTCAGCGGGAGCTGTCCTTGGGCAGGACCTGCCCCCAGGGGTGGGAGCAGCTCCCTTCAGTGGGGAGCCCACACAGATCGGTGGGATGTGGCACCCTTGGGCTGGGATGTCACAACAGTCCCTGTGAGAACAGCAGCAAGGCTGCTGGGCACAAGCACTAAGAGCCTCCAACTCCTGGAGAAGCTGCTCCTGCGGTAACAGTTCTGACACAGTTTAGTGTCTACAAAGACTGGGTGGAACTGGATTTCAAGAACTGGACCTGTTTGGAAGGTGACACTCCACAGTTTCCCTAAGTGACACAGACCAAGTCCCCAGATCACTTTGCTACTGTGTGTGCAGCAAAGCCATGCTGGTGTGTCTGACTGGTGCCCAAAGCAGAGGCACCAGGGCTCAGCGCCATCCCCATGACAGCAGCACATCCCACAGCTGAGTGCCTGCACTGGGTGAGCATCAGGCTCCAGGGCAGGTGGCCAGTGCTGCAGGAATTCTGCTGTCAGCCTTAGTGCCTGCATCAGTGCCCATCTGGTGTGTCCTGGGCACCGTGGGTGAGTCCCAACTGCTGATCACCACACCGCTACTGAGCAGGAGGAAGGTCAGGCCCACATGGGTTATGTGGACATTAAGATGATTTCTGCTAGCAATTCCCATCCAAAAGAACATTAATCCCTCTTCTCCTTTTCCATCCAGCAGTTGACTTACACAGCTTGCTTTGCCTCAGAACCTACAGAGAACTCCTCTAGACGTCCGCAGCCAAAGTGCCTCGAACGGAACCCTTCTTACGCATCTGGAGTGAAATAAAATGTGAGCTCCACACACAGAACCTGTCACACCGTGGTTAGTATGAGAGAAGGGATGACCTGCAGGGCCAGGATCTGCCTCTCCTTGGCCAGGGCCAGGACCAGCTACAGCTCAGAGGGTTTGACCACGGTATTTTTGGCAAGGAGACCTGGGAACTGGAGAGCAGCTGTAAACAACACTGCTTGAATTTTTACCAAGCCCACGATGCTCCAGCATGGAATCACTGCTCAGGAAACCCAGTGTGGCATCTCTACCCTCACACAGGCATGAGAGAGGTTGGTCACAGGGCTTTGGCTGGACCAGATGCTTTCCTACTCTGCACTGATGAGCTGATGCATGTTTCAGGGAGCAGAGGTGCTTCTCATCTCCAGCAGCCAGAGACAGAATCCACCAAGTGAAACATAAACAGTGAGAAAAAGATGGACTGGGATAGAGGAATCTGGAAAAACACTGATGAGGAATCAGAGAGTAACAGAAAGTAACGAAAGCAGAGATCCTGACTATAAAAATCGACTGAAGATGAAGCACAGGAGCAACAAAAAAACTGGAATGTGCACAGAACCCAGAGAAAGATCAGCTCGGAGCAGAAGGAAGAAAGAGTGTTCATGAGAAGGGGAAGAGTACCAGGACACTGTGTGGGGAAGAACATGCACTGCCAGCCCTGCTTTGTGCCTGGTTTGGCTCTCAGCATCACAGCCTAGGGGCAGCCCTGTCCATTCCTGACCACCCTGCAGGGACAGGGGCATGGGCATATCTGTGTCACACTGAGCACCTCATCCCTGAGCACTCACTTCCCAGAGGTCCTGGCCATAAAACACACTTTGTGGTGTACTGGGGATGTAATGGCAGTTACTGGTGAGCACAGTGGATGGAGTAGTTGAATATGAAACCAGATGACAAATTATTTTAGATAAAACTAGCATTCATATTATTTGGCAGTAACATTTTTCACCCTTAGGTTGTTTAATAATGCACTGCACCACAAACCCATGGAAATTACATAATTTATAGGTGTTTGTAGATACCCCTCTTGCAACAATTGAGAAAACCCCAAGACAGTAGGTCCTCACTCCTCTCACAATATCCACAGAAATATGGGTTAGTGTAACATCATACATTTATCTTGTGAAAAAAAACCCAAAGAAACCAAAACAACCCAACTTTTTCAACAATACACAAATTCCTGACACTAACATCTTACACAACAAGCTATTTGCAAAAACAAAAAAAATTGCCTTTGCAAAATGAGAAAATATTAAGAAAGTATCTTTGATGTTTGAGAGTGAGGATAAATGTTACACCCAGAGACATGCGAGCTGGGTTTGGCTTAGGGTAAGAACTGAAAGAGCAGCAAATATTTGGGAAAAAAAATACTTAAAAGGAGCTACTTACCAGTGAGAAATGTGAAACAAAACATCCATAGTCCACAGAGACACAAAGGAACAATTTCATCATGCACACAGGTGTGTCAGGTTCTGCTGCCTCTCTCCAGCACACCTCTGGTGTGCACTCCTCACTGTCACTACCTTTGCTCAAGGAAACTGGATAAAGTCTGTTCCATCCAAATGAAGAACTATGGATGTGCAAAAGGGAACCCTTCTGGCAAAAATCAGTTTAGAGAGGAGAGCTGTGATGCTTCCTCCTCCACAGACACCTGGGAACAGGTGGCTCTAGGAACAGGATCAGGCATAAATTAAAATTCAAGAAGAAACCCCTGGGATTTGAGAGAACTGCCAAAAATATCTGAATGCTCACGAGAGAGCACAAGATCTGCAGGAGTTAATGAACACCAACCTTGTCCAATGCTCACTGTGGAGCTGCTGACCCAAACCCTTCAGCTTATGGGAAAAGAGCATTTGGTGCTACAGCTCAGCACAGGACTGTGAAGAAACACTTCTTCCAAAGCCAGGAAACACCCCTACACAACACAGGCTGTTCCACAGTTTGGAAAGTCCCTGGAGAGCAGGAGTGGGGAGGGAGGAGCTGCAGCTGGTTTGGTACCAAGAGCAAAGATGCACCAGGCACAGACCATGGAGTGTGTCACAGGGCCCCTGTCCACAGCTGGTCTGAAGTCTCAGGCAACCAGGTTAGAGGTGTCTGGAATGGGTCAAACCATGCAAACAGAAAGCTGTAGCTGAAGATACACTGTGTCTTGGAAAAACCAAGACTGGGTAACCTGACTGGGTTTGGGGCATGAAGCAATCATCAAAATGGGAAGGAAATACAACTGCAAATCCAAGAACTGCAAAAATGCCAGTGGGATTTAACATGGGAAAGGTTCTGCCAAAGGTCATGTTCTGGAGAGATTCTACAGAAGGAGGCTTCCTTCCCAGCCTATGGTGATCCTCTACTTCCGAATGGAGAGAGCAGTGACAGTGCCCTAAGTCTGAGCTTTCTCCCAGACACCAGCCCACAACACATCAGCCCACACAGATTTGGTTCTCACAGCCACTAAGGCAGGCAAACTGACATGATCTCAGCTGATTTTACTGACTTTCTTTTTGGATGTAAGACACTGGTTTGGTGTGCTAATCAGAAGTGGAACAGCTGACAGGTGACACAAACTTGCTTGAAAACATGCTCAAAGAGAAAAAATAATCAGACCTAGTGACGACTAGAAATGAAAGAAAGCAAGACAGGTGATGGAACAAGACAGTGACAGCTTTGACTTCTAACCAACAAGTGGCAAAAGGGCCCTGAACAGACTTTGTGCAATAGGTGTGGTGCCATAAACACAGAGGGAATGAGGGCAGACATTCTGCATTTAATGACATCAGAGGTACTTACAGCCACTTCCAGCATGACAGCACAGAATATGCAGGAGCTTGAAGCACAAGGGGCTACAGTGCCCATCAGCAATTGCCCAAACACACACACAGGCATGCACACCACAAAACTTGCCTCAGTTTCTGCACAGATAAATCTGCAGGTAGAAGCACGCACATCTCAAAAAACTAAAGCTTTCTTACCGCTTCCAGCTCCTTCTGGGTTTCATCCTCCATCCTCCTGATGTCCTCCATAGTCAGCTCAATCCACTTGTCAATCCAACAGAACAGCTGGCGGTGGAAGTTGGTAAATATCCTTTTTTCTTGCTTTAAGAAGATAAACAAGCATTAGATTACAGGTAGGATTTGCTAAAGGTTGGTGAAGTGATAGCAGCTGCTCAGTTTGAAGAGTTAGAATCTTCAAGTGAGTGCTGCTTCCCACTGCTATGGATTCAGCCACCTCACATCCCTGGATCCAGTTTAAATTCACCTCATTTCTCAAACGCTTTAGCATGGAAAAAAAGAACAAATTTCACTATCAGAAAAAGAGTTTCAAGGAAGTTCAGCCATTCACATCACTTGAGAATTATGAAGAATGTTGTTAAAATCTGTTCCAGCTCCAAGGTGGCAGGAGCCAAACCAGAACAGTCACTTCCTGAAGACTTTGCTTTTTTTATCCCTAGAGAATTGTTCTGGTACTACCAGTGAAGCCCCACATGCAGCAAACCAAGACACAAATGGTTTGACTGGCTGGAGAAATGGACAGGAATTCCCTGGCTGTGAGCAATAGGAAACTGCACCACTGTTCCTGTTCAAACCCCCACACCAACACAGCCCCAAAAGGCAGAAGTACTCACCTTTTGTATAAAGTTTTCAACTTTGTTCTGCAGTCCCCACCACTTAAATTTGATGGTCACCAATTTATAAGCACACATTTTGGGACACTCCTCATCGGTTGCTAACTCCTTCTGTTTGGGGATAATAGAAAATAAGTTTTAATACTTTTAAAGTTTAATTATTAGAAATTATAATTCTAATTACTGCATTAAAATGATAAATAATATAATTAATTTATAGTAAATTAATTAAATTTAACTATGCTGTTATGACAATTCTAAGCATTATTACAGAAAAATGACATTCTAATCAGTAATTTGGGGCTGTTCCTGACAGACTCCCTGTGATTCACTCCAGGGCACAGCAGTGGGCTGCTTAAATCCTGTGAGGATCTCTGGTGTGGCACACACAGCTCATTCCCTCCTGGGATAGATTCTGATGGCTGGCAGGGGGTACTGGGAAGCTCTGTGGTGCTGTTGAGATGTCACTGGAGTGTCACATGGGGGATGTGCTGGGCCACAGGATATTTGTTCCTCAACTGGAGTTAAGCCAAGCTCTGAAGGAATCATAAGCTTTGTTTTTCTGCTGATAAAGACTTTGTAAGGCTGTAACAACAGTTCCTAGTACCTTCCAGTTTGGCCCCAGAGGTCCTCTCTTCGTCTTAACAGACTGGAATAATGCAGGATCTTCATCAGCTTTGTAGTCCTGTAACATAAAACACTCTGAGAGTCAGAAAACACCACCATATTCAATATCCCACTGTGTTAAGCTTCTGCTCATGGCTGCCAAAATGATTCCCTGAGTGCTCTGGAGCAGGATGGGTGCAGGATGACTCCATCACACCTGCTCCCAAACATGCAACAGCTCCAGGCCAGAGCTGCCCTGTGCTGTGCACACTGTGACATCTGCACTGTCCCACTGGGTCTGTGACCCCTGAGAGGAGGAGAAGGCAATAATTCAGCAACCAGCATAAAGCTATTCAGGCTGCAACACATGGCCACTGCTGGGGAGGCAGAACAGGAGAGAAGAAGGCAAAACAGGAGAGAAGGAGCCAGAAGAACTCCCTTATACAATCAGAAACTCTGAGATCCCAGCCTGAGCCAGGGGCCCACCCAGCACTGCCTCACTGTGGACAGCTCTGCTCACCCCTTGTGCACGGGAGGAAAGCCAGTGGGTACAGAGCTGAAAGGGATAAATGTTTCCAACAGATGGATTTACTGAATCTTACTGATGAGGGGTACAAAAATAATTACTTGATAAAGATGCTGACACAGAAACTAGGAAAGGATTAAGAACTCTGGGCTCAGTGAAAGCAAGTAAGGGTTATACTCTGTATAAAACCATTTATCTGAAATTACCATTAAACCCATACAACCCAACTGTAACAATGTAAGTTGCTTCAAAGCAGAGATTTTTAACAATCATTGTGTGGAAAAAGAGTCATCTTCTTTACAATTAAATCACCTTTAAGATACCTATGAAAATACTACAGCAAAATGTTTTTTACAGAAATACATTGAATGTTTTAAATTACTGATCATGACTGCCTTCTAAAAGTTTCACTCAGCCACTGGATAGAAGACACTGAAGTGAATCAAGGTATGGATAAACAATTTTGCTCTATGTAACTAATTGTTGGCAGAACTGCTGCTGGTTTGGGGCAGCAATGTGCCAAACAGAAACACAAGAATTCCACATCTTATGCCAGTTTTATAAATAAAACCAGGTACTGCATTGAGACAACCCCAAATTTATTTTCACTGCTCTGCCAAGGCAGAGCTCACTATAGTGGTGTGAGGCATGAGGCATTTAAACAGAGCTACATGTGCAGCCTTGATCTGCCTGGTTTATGGAGTGGAACGATTTGTCTGGATACCCCAGGGACACTCAAGTCCACACAATGCTGTTACCTGCCATCCTACCTCCCACTGCACAGGGATACTGGAAAAAGCAACTGTGCTCTCGCATTTAGGACCCACATAAAAATAACCACAGCTGGAAACATTGGGGAAGAAAATGTTATCTATGAGTAAAATGTAGGAGTGAAAAGAGAAATTCCAAGAAAAGAGATGAGTCATGGTAAAGTTTCCTATGCTAGAGACAGAAGCTTTGAACCAAGACCTTTTAAAACTCAGTTAACCCAAATCCTGTTAAGGACAGGAAAAACCCTTTATAGACTAAAGCTTAGATGGACAGGAAAGCATTGTAGGAACTCTTCTCTACACACAAATCCTACAAGCATGCAGGGAAGAAGACTGGACTAGAGCCAAAGTACAAATAAACAGCAGTTCTTTGCAGAGTTTAAGGAAAATATCTGTGCAGCAAGAGCTTAACTCCTGACAACAACAAGTCCTTCTTAGGAAGAAAAACATGCAGCTGCTGGAGCAAATATTACAGCTCAAACCCCTGAAGCACTCTGGAAAGCCAGACAGGCAAACATCAGCCTGCAGCAGCATAACAAGACAGAGGAGCAAAACCATTTCAAAGAAATACACAAACATCATTTCACAGGCAGTTTCTGCTCAAATTCTCAATATAATATCCATGAATGCAACCATCTATTATAAAGAATGATTTATTGTATGTGAACCACATACAATAAAGTAATATCACAACAAACCCAAACTTCTTTACAATTCTCAGTCTTTAGATCTGCTCAGAATGGTAACAGTGCTCCTGAGAATTCATGGTTCACTATCAAATGGTATAAAAATTCAGAGCATATATACAGGACAGAATGATTTAAAGAAAATTTTTAGAACCTAACATGAAAATTACACAAGTGTGATGCCTGATCTGCAAACCCATGAAAATGGAACTGAACATGGAGTGGCACCACACTAACTAGGTAGGTGGACACAAATTCTGGCTTTCCAGCTCCATATTGTATGAGTGTTTTAAGAAAGAGAATGTACATACTACTGGTGTTATGGAGCAAAAACCTCACATACAGATCCTGTGGAAGGAAACACCTACCAGCACTTCCCTCCGACATCATCCACAGCTCTGTGAGTGCTCATTCACAGTACAACAGAAGACCAAAATCAGGTTTATCCAAGGATGTCATACTCCCATCTCAGTGCATGATTCCCATCTCTTGTAACTGAAACAGTCACCAGCACCACTGTGCACTGCCCTGACAAGCACTCGTGTGTTTTAGGTAGGTTCAGCTAAATGGCTTTTAATAAAAGATGTCTTGCAATCACTCCCATCTCCTGAAGAGTCCTGCAGCTACAGCACAGCTATCAGGGGAACCATTGCCTGAGATCACCTTTGAAAGAACGCCAAGGTTCAAATGAGAAATGGAATCAGCCTGGTTATCACGGGCTGACATCGTGGTGCCATGCCCAGAAAAAGATGTTAAAGGTCTCTAGAAACAAGGCTGGAAGAGATGAATATTTATAAACACCCAGGGCAAGATGAAAAGAGGGGCATAAAACTAAAAGCACATCATATTTGTACACAGATAGGCTGTCCCATGGGATGTGTCATTGCGTGATGATTCCAAGGTTCAGCACTAATAACATGGAGCTGTTTAGCTGCCTACTGTGATAAATTAAATCTGAAATGGGAGAGATCCACCTATCAAGCTCTGTAACTCAAGAATCTTTTAACACTGCATTACAGACTACAGAAGAGCAATTCCTATATTCCAATGTTTCCTCAAACTGTAGAAAAATGGACAGCACACAGAAATCCAAACTCTTAAGGCATGTGTAATCTGACTGATTACAAAATTGTAATTTTAGAACTTTCTTTCAAGCAGTAAAGGTCGACTATGACCTAAACAAGACATTTAATGACTTCGTTGTACAAAAATAGCTATAAATCTGATTTCAATTTGTTTTCACTGCACTCTACTTTTCTACAAATTGTTTCCAAAACCACAGCCTGCTCTGATGTTAATCGAGTGCTCATTTTTGCTTACACTTTAGAAAGTCTTTCTCTCCTGGGAAGTCACTTTTATATACAAACAAAATAAAGTGACACAGACTGCATGCTGGAGATGATTAGGAGAAGGCAGGGTTAAATGTGTATCTGAAGAAAGTCACAGCTGTCACCCAAATTATTTCTATACATACTTAAATGAGCACGAGTCAGCACATGCATGCCATCAGTAGCTTAAATAAATTTGTATTTTTATATTTAAGCTGATTGTAGCTCTGAAACTAAAGTAAATGCAACGCCACAGGAGGGTGGATAACGTTCATACACAAAAATGGGCGACACTGTGAGTCTGAATCTGCAAATATCCGCTAAAATATTTGCTAAAAGTGGAAATGGTGCTAGAAGTTTATAAAAAGGAAACAGAGATGTAGTCTCAGAAGAGACTTAAGACTCTGGATGAGACCACTCTGCACTCAATTTTGATACTCTGTAGGTCAAATATACAAAACAAAAAAAGAGGATTATGTACTTCCTGCAAAGAAGTCCTCTCTCCAGAATGCAGGGTATCTACTTTCAGAAAGTAACAGTTAAACAGCATAAAGAGCCTCTCCTTGCACAAAACCAAGACAATCATATTTACTGTGCAAACACAGTCTCCATATTAGTGCCTAACATTTTCCTACTGTCCAAAAAATATTACACATCCAACAGTCCAGCTGTTACAATTTAACAAACCAGGCAACAGCCCCAGCAGATCCAGATGTGCAGAAAAGAATCAGCAGTAAAACCAAAGAAGTAAGGCAGGCACATACATGAATGGTTCTGTTCAAGACACTTTTTATGTTTCAGTTAGGTGAAATCCACACCATTTTAGCTTATTCAGTACCAACACAAAGCACAAGTGGAATGAGCTGCATGAACAGCAGAACATTTACTTACTCCTGGTTCTACTTGAGTTCTATCTGCAATGTCAATATGGACAACCTCAACACTCTTCCATGTGTTTGGATCTAAATTGTGCACCTGCAAAAAAACCAAAGAAGAATTATTCCCATGCTGGGAATTACACAGAGATACACCTTATGCAGTACATGTGTGTGCCAGGGAGTTTTTCAGGATGCTGTAAAGGCAGCATTCTCCAATCCTACCCTTTCTTCCTCTGCCTTTCTCAAAGGGAACGATCTCCACAATTACAGGTTAGTTCACTCACTAGTAAATTTTAAACCAGCACAAAGCCTTCACTTCTTGTGCATTCAGGAAGCCTGGATTTAAGATTAAGCTGTACTCATCTGTCACATTTGCTAGCACTAATGAAACCAAGCTCTAATTAGAACCACTGCCCATTTCATAATCTGCATCAACACCTTCTCCTGTCCCTGGATCTCCTTAGATGAGACAGCTTGACACCCTGCAAGGACCTGAAAAATGCTTTTCTTGCTTTACTCACTGGTCAGGCATTGACTTTATGCAGCAATTATCCATCATCACCAGGTATAAAATACTTTATCTGTATCAATTGTACAATTGCACTAAGGCTTGGCATCCAAACCCCAACTCACGTTCTCTGTGGTTCCCAAATCTGGTTTATGCCAGGTCTCAATTTTTATGAAGAAGTCATCTTTCATGTATTCATTCTGTGAAAAGTAAAAGCAAAAAGCGAAAGTCTGATTACACTTCTCTGCTCTAAGTTTAAATAAATGGTATCTACATACATACCACTACTAATTCCTGACTAGCAACACAATCTATTGAAATTACCAGAGAAACAGTCCCCCTTACCTACACACAGAAATAGGTACATGATAATCTTGAACTAGAGCAGTGAGTTCTAAATTAAAACTAGTCACGTTTAAGAAATACAGCTCTAGCTGTGCACACCAGTAGAAATAATCCTGCCATTTGTTGCTTCCTCAACCCTGAAGTTCTTAACCTAAATGTTCAAGAAATTTTCAAACTATTAATGCTGCAGTTAGATGTTACTGTACAGTACAATTAAAATCATAAAGCTGGATCATAATGGTCCAGCTGCTACCAAATTGTACATCTAAAGACAATGACAGAGCCCTGCTGATCCCAGAAGTCAGAAGGCACACACCTGTGTGCACAGGTACCACGATGAGTCAAGCTCAACAGTTCAAATTCACTTGTTACTCCTTGTGTTGCCACATGGTAACAATCTAAACCATGTTTGCAAGTGAGCAGATAAAGCAGTTTAACTTTTAACTAGTAAGTTTGCATTAAACAGGTCACCAAAACATGTAAAATGGCATTAAAATCTTCATGATGTGCCTCCCATGCATCTCAAAAAAAAACAAACCCAAATCCTGAGCTGTGCTGATCCATTTAGATTCCCAGTCACCCCATTTTAACTGAGGCAGGAATTCATTTTGAAGCAATGGCATTTCAGGCAGGCAGGGACTGATTCCATTTCACTGTTCTTCCTGCATTCAGGAGTGTAGAAGCCTCAGATATGTTGCTTTTCCCCTCCCACTTTTTTTAGCATTATGTCTCACCAGGACAGACATTATGCATCTGTAATGGTAACTAAAGGCATAAACCAAGATGTAGAAAATGAGATAATTTCTCTGACAAATTACAGTTCTAATTATAGCCACATGCAGACAAATAAAGTAACAAGGAGCTCTACACCAGGAGTCCTAGCATGGCACATCTGACAGGCTGGAGCCAGACAATTGTAGTGGTAGTAACAGGCAAAATATATCTCCAAAAAACCCAGTATATGACTGGTAGGATTTCAAATACTCACTGTCACAACTGGTGTCGTTGGAAAACGCGTGCAATGAAAAGGAAAAGAAAACACAGAGCGTTATTAGATGCAATTGTTTCTGAAAGGTCTCACATATAAAAACACCAACAAAAGAACACACATGGGGGAGACTCACTTGTTCTACAGTAGGGATATGCATTCCAGGCCTTCTCATGGAACACCAGGGAGCCTTCTGGAGCAATCATCCTTACAAACCCAGGGACTTTACTGGGAAAACAAACATGGACAACATGTTTAAAATTCTGCCAGCTGAAATTCCTCATTGGTTTCTCACACTCCAATAAGAAAGGCCCATTCTACCCAAGCATTTGAGGAGTTATGATGTACCTTGTCACCTGCAGTGAAATATACAGGAATTGCAAAAATCTTCCTGATCATGATATGATTAAGAAAAAATGGGAAAGGCAATAATTAGGTAACTGAGAGTGACCTGTATGATCATGAGGAAAACTGTGCTACCCTTTCTCTTACAGAGCAGCAAAGACACCTGCTGAGGAAGAGCATTACACAGAGCCCTCACCTCCAGCTCCCTGGCAAGCAGCTCCTGTCCTGCAGCAGGAGCTTTATGTCCCACTCATCTCTGATTCCTGTCTAGAGCAAGCAAACACAATTCTTTCAGCTGCCCCAGAGAAGTATCCCAGAGAAGTATATGTAAATATGCATATTCAAAATCCGCCATATTTCACATTTCCCCGCTCACCAGAGCACTCGTGCACAATTTAGCAAATTACAAAGTGGCAGGAAAACACACACAAGTGTCCCAGAATAGCCAACAGTGGAAGGCTACCCTCACCTTTAAACATTTCTTGCTCAATACCAAGGGATTACAACATGCATCAAGGCTTTTCTCACCTCTTTAAATGATAGATTTTGTGGGTATATTGTCCCTTCTCGCCATCCTGTTCATAAGGCTCGTTTTTTAAGACTTGAATTCCTTCTCCACCTCCTGTTTCGTTTTTGCTTGCTTCTGCCACAGAATAAAGTTGCCCAACTTGATACTGAAAAGTGAGGACAAACGTTAGCACCAAAGTCGGCCAAAACTTTTAATATGTTTAAAACAATTAGCTGTTTCCTCTGACAATTCAGCAGTACAAAAAAGATTATCAGCAAAGTAAAATATACCATATAAAAGGTATTTAGTGAACTCTGACAACTTCTTGGCAATATGCATCTGCAGCTCACAAACACCAGGCCTACACCCAGGTTGTTCCACAGCAACCCAACACTTTGGTGCACATCATAATTTCATTTTTCTTATCCCAAGAGCTAAGTGTATTTGTCCTTTGCTGCACCAAGAAATATCAATTTTGAGTTTACAGATTTTGGAGTGACCAATTTCCAGCTCTAAGCTTTCCCTATTCACACTTTCAACCAATTGAATGCTGCCCTTACAGGACCCAGGAAATGCACACTATGGAACAAGTGTCATGTTTCCCTCAGAAGCACGTTCAACACCCTATCATGACAGACATCCCATCATGAATCTCATTTTAATGTACTTTGGTGCCATTTGAATTGCTGGCTTCAGATCTGGGAAGACAATTCCTACACCTGTGACTTCAGGAAAAGGTTTGGAGTCCCTCAGTGCTGGATCAGCAGCAAAGTGCTGCCACAGGGCACAGCTGTACTGGTGGCAGTGGAAAGCTCAGAACACCTCAATGTGCTGCACTTGTTTCCTTGGAAACTCCTTGATCAGAACAAGGCTGACATGTGTCACTCATCTCTGTCAGCACAGCCACAGAACAGGGCATGTTTGGACTCAGTCTGGTCACATTTCTGATGCAAAATCCCCTCCCACCCCTCAGTCTGAATAAAGCAGGGAGGATCAGGACATACCTCTTGCACTGAGCAAGGTAAAACCACTCGGCTGAAAGAAGAAAGGAGAAAATTCAGTAAAATGAATCATTAGACTTCACCTGTAGATAACAGATACAACACAGATGTTCAAGAAAGACGTGTCAAAAGGAGCCAAGTTTTCTCTTCCGAAATCTCTGTGACAGGTAAGCTTTGGATATAACGCAACAAACCCAAGCAAAGTTCAATGCCAGATACGATACAAAAGGAAAAACAAGACATGGAAGATGGCAGAAGCCGCACAAAAGAGCCAGGAAATCTGGGATCTACTTCCAGTTCTGTCATAATAACTTTGTGTCATGCTAGATTTGTTTATAAACTTTTGAACCTACACATTACCTTTACTACCACTAAGGCTACAGTCACTGGACTTTGAAGTGACAGCAGCCAAAAGGAGGGACAGAGAAACAAATCAGTTTGTGGATTGCTGGCAGGAGCCCCCACGGGAAAGATCCACCCAGTGGCGTGGAGCTCCCGGCGCCACCAGAACTGGGAACCGGGAGCAGGGAAGGGCTGTGGCCCCACTCCGGGGCTGTCGCCGCTGCCATCCGAGCCGCTTTCCAAGGAACATGGGGGGAAATCCCCGGCGGCCCCGCCGCCTCCCCACGACGCGACCCGCGGGACGGAGCTCGCGGAGCTGCCGGTGCGGGGCCGGGGCTCTCCAGCCCGACACCGCCGTGACCAACAGCCCTTCCCGTGACGGCGGCACCGCCGCACGGAGGAGCGGAGCGGCCCCGCGCCCCGGAGGAAGCGGCGAC
>VWYP01006730.1:167482-247506 GCA_013400435.1 Pycnonotus jocosus
GGCTGGGCCGCGGTGCCGGCCGTTCCGGCCCTTCACGGCAGCGGACGGACCCTCCGCGCTGCCTGGCGGGCGGGGACGGGCCGATGCCGGACACACCCGGTTGCTCGCTCCGCGGTGTCAGGCCCTCCCAGCGCGTGGGAAGTGAGAAGCTGCAGTGTTGATGAATTTCGGGGAGTCCGGTTCCGCTGTCACACCGAGCACCGTGCGCGGCTCCGCCGGCCTTGGCACTCTGGCGGTCCTGGCCGCTCTGCCGCTGCCAGCCCCACCCTCTGCTTCTGTAACATGGAGGGAAGCTAAAATTCCCTTTTACAATCTGTTTGAAGCAAAATCCTTCACCCGCCGATCCTACTCAAATCTGGACTGCCCGTGTATTGCCACGGAAATGAAACCACAACAAATCCGTAGCAGACTTGGTTTCCGCGGCCAATGCCGCCCTCTTGTGAAATCACTTTTTTTAGCCTCCATCGCAGTCACAAGAAGGACGACAGGGATTAATAACGACCTCACCACAAGGTTCAGCCAGGCTGGAGCTTCGAGCTTCAGCTGGAATTAAAAAAATACAAAATGAAAGGAGGATGCAGGTCTAAAAGCTCAGAAACATTGAAAGAAGGCTGAAATCAGCCCCAAATGGAGCCCTTCCAGGCTGTGAGCAACCTGGAACACTGCTCCTGGAGGAGGGGAATTCCAGTAGTACCTCAGGGGTGCTGGGGCAGTGATACAGGCCAGTGCAGGACAGTGACACAGAGAACTTCTACCGAGGCTCCTGGCTGGAGAGCAGAAGCATGGGACCACCCAAGGCATGTTCTCTGTGTGGCATTTGGCTTTATCCTGGTTTACATAATGATTGAAGTTATCCTGTGGCAAAATGTTGCCCCAAGAACAAAGCAGCCAGGAAACATACTCCCACTTTGAGGTTCTCAGAAATTGTAATTCAGAGAAAATGACATAAATGGATGTGAGGAAAACCCTGGGCAGGCTCTTCCTGGGCATGTATTTCCATGGAAGTCCTCGAATGATGACTCAGGCCTGCACTGGCTCTGGCCATGAGGCACAGCAGTGATGAGGGCTGTGCTGGGGCACAGCTGGAGGGGGCTGTCAGTCTCTTTTTTCCCCCAAGCATTCAGGATTTTCCTTTATTTGGTTTTTCAAAACGCTGGCAGCCTGCAGTCCCTGCTGCTGCTCCTTCCCCATATGGACAACATTTGGTGTTTGCTCAGTCCCCAAACCCTCTGTTTACAGCTGCATCCTGCCACACACGACAGTGTCACAAGCAGCCACATCCCGCCGACCCCAGAGCTGGCACAGACAAACCACTGGAGTCCAGCTCCACCACAGCCCCACTGGAGGAGGGAATGCTTCCCCAGGAGCTGCTCCTCATGGCAGGGCTCCAGCCCAGGCTCACCCTGAGGCAGAACCAGCACTGCCAGTAGCCCTAGCTGCTCCCAGAGGCTGAGTGTGCGGGCCTGCAGCCCCAGCACAGCTTTGCGTGTTCAGTTTCATGTCTCAGCTCTTCCTGGAGTAGAAGGGCACCTTTCACATGGGGGGAGAGGGAAGATTTAACTCATCAAGTTCCAGCTGGCATTGGTATGAGGAGAGTCTCTCATTCCTTTAGCACTGGGTTCTCTCAGGACCCTCAGAGCTCCTCCCAGCCCTGTGAATCCTTTTGTTGCTGACTACAAGAGATATGAGCAAATACTAGTGCTCCCACCACCTGTCAGGAGAAGAAAAAGCTACTTCCAGTGAGCGCTGGGAACAGGAACACTGCACTGCACAAATAGGGGAGGGATGTTTCAAAGGGACAATCTGCCACACGATACAGTCACACAGGGGAGCTGGGTGTGGGCAGAGAGCGCTGAGCCAGCAACCTCCCTTCCCCAACATCCTTCCAGATCAAGAGACCGAGACACTGAGAGAACTCATGCTTTAATAGACACTGAAATCACAAAGAAGAAAAGGCCAAATGCCTTAGCAATTTCAATAAAAATATGAAAATCTTTTTACATGGTAAATTTCATAATATAAAAAGTTTAATGCTGTCTGGAAACAGAGTTTTCATTTACAAAGAAAGTCCATAGAGGCCAAACATGGCTAACACTGCACATAGGGAGAGCGAGTGCTGAAGGGCTGCTGCTGGGAAGCCTCTGCTGACCATCCTCTCTGGGTCACTGTCTCCAGCGCTCTTCTGCAGCTGAGGGGACGAGTGTCCACACACACGTGCAGCCCTGCTGGGCAGCGTGGCAATGCAATGAACCCGAAACTGCTCAAACCCATTTCACCGTCCAGCTGAAACTACCAGTGCTTCCTAACAGATTCACAGACACCTCTGTGCCCCTGGAGCTGTTCTGCAACTTGGAGAGATACTCACAGAACGAGCTTGCCCTAATGAAAGAAAATATGGCCTAGAGTGATATGCATGGGTGTAGCACCTTTTTCCTTGTTTTAGTAAGGTATGATTAAACAGAAGGAAAACCAGTATCAGGCCAGAGGTACAGGCTAACCAACAAAATCAAATTAAACTAGATTTTGATCACAGGGGTTGTTTACTGTTCCCATTTAGTTGGAGCTAAAGACGGTCAATAAAAAAATCTGAAATATCACACAGTAAAACATACAGGGCAAAACCAAAACATTCTATGGCCTTGGGGAATGGTTGCATGTGGCAGGTTTAATGTGAAAGTGGTTCATACCTAATTGTTATTGCTCACTGTATTACGCAGTGTTGTCACTTGTACCATGCACAAATACAACAACGACAAATGCATTAAACCCACAGAAGGAATTCTAATAACAAATGGAGAACATGTGATTTTCATTTCCTGAATTTCTCCACGTATTGGGCAAACCTGATAATCAAACTCTTTAATTTCCTCACAAAGGGGTTGTTTCTCATTCAGGAGGTGGAGGAGTGAGGGACAAGGTGTGCAGTGTCTCCCAGCCACGAGTAAGCATGCATTTCATGGCTCCCGGCAAGCCAATGGAAGTGACCTGTGCCAAGTCAACGGAGACCTATTTCCCAAAAGACTTGTTCTAGTGACACTCACCTTCCATATTTATACAACATCAAATTCCCCAAATACTGAACTTTCTCTACATCTGAACCCTTCCCTGCTTCTAATGCTCCCCCCTCCTTAAAAAAAAACAGAAGAACCACACCCCCATACCCCCCACCCCAATTTAGCTCTGTCTGAAAGCTTTAAGCCAGCATGAAACCTGCTGGAGCACAGAAATGGGTTGTAACAAAATGGCAGCATAGAATTTTTACAGGTTAAAAGATCCTTTAGTTATGGAAGTAAACTACAACAAAGAGGCTTATTTCTGGCGTGTTATGCAGCACTACAGGGAGTATTTGCTGTTGCTATAAACAAGAAGCTGCCCACTTCCATCCTGGGTGTTCCTGGGATGTCGTTTCAAGAAGTTTATGCTGGTTAGAAAACAGAGCAGGTCACATGAAGTCTCTCAGCAGTCCTGTGACCACAGCAAGTGGCATGATCAACAGCATCACTGTCTCCACAAGAGGCAGACACTGTGCTGACTCATTTTGGCCCACTATTCTAATTTTTCCTGCCAAATGACACGAAGGTGATGTTTAGCACCAAACCATCATAGGAAGATGTCATGTACAGACAAATAACTTGCATCATAATGAGTTGAACAGATTGACTCAACTGTTCTGCTACATTGTGTACGAGTAGGTGACTACTCCTTCTCTCTGCACTGAAAACTTTGGTGATCCCCCCTCCCTTGTTACCCAGCCCAGTATCCTTTGCCTTTAGTGTTTGTGTTCATTTCTTGTGATGATAAAAAGGAAAACATTCTCCTGAAACCAGCAGATTCCACAATATTCTCACAGCACACATCTGATTATGCCCTATGAGTAAGCTGAGCCTAAGCATTTTCATGTTTCCGTATCAGAACTGAATTCTCTGCCCTGCTATCATGTTTTTCCTCCAAGATCCCTAAGAAAATCACAAATTATCAGATCCACGTTTACAACAAGAGCATCCAGCCATGCTAAGTACAATTCTCTGCATCAGCAATGTACCTCTGGTATGTCCACAGTGCTGCCTGCACTCTCCATTCAGCTGCAAGACTGGAAGTTGATTTAAGATCCAGCTAAAACTCAGGGCCTAATGAATTCAGCCTCACAACACCTCTGTGAGGTAGGTAGGTAAGTATTACTATCCCCATTTAGATAGAAAGGGAAGACGAGGCACGGAGAGGTGAAGTGATTAGCCTTCAGTCACTCAGCCAATTCTGGGAGTGCAGAATAGACACCAAAAACCTTGGTGATACAGTGCTCTGACTTCACAGCCTGTGAATACCTTGTGTGGATCTGAGCTCATGGGGCGGGGCCGATGTTGCCACACACCCACAGCTTCAGTGCACGTAAATGATCACTGGGATCCTGATCACATCACTGCATTCCACTCAGAAACCATCTCCAGCCTGCCCCTAACTCCTAGACCCCACCTAGCCTAGGGAAGCTGACTGTACCTATCACCCTGGGGGTGCTCTTGGTCCCCCTTTTCTCCACTTGTCAGAGGGCACTCAGGTTCTGCATCCCCTGCTTGCTGTCTCGAATCCTGGCTCCAGCTGCACCAACAGCTGCTTACACTGCAACACCTGCTCCAAATGAAACTTGTTTCCACACTTCCTCCAAAGGAAACCTGCCTCCACAGCTGGGAAAAGGTTTGCAGACCTGCCTGCGCTGAGCCCTGGCAATGATTTAGCAGGATCAAGGAGGGATTCTTTTTGGTCTGGTGATGTCTGAATCACACACACTGATGTCACATTTTTGCCTGCTGTGGAACTGCAAAATAATGTTCTGAGCTGCAGCATCTGTAATCCTTTTCTGTGCTCACTGAGCAGACAGTGATGTAAGTACTGCCTAAAACTTGCCAGGATAAAAATTTCTCCTTCACAATGTGGTGTGCCAGAGAGACCAGAGCACTCAAAACCAGAGTAGTGAGTGTCTCTTTGACACACTACCACACACAGAGGCTCACCTGGTTTGTTAGGCCCCAAACATTTCCTTTAAGCAGACCAACCAGCAAAGTCTCATCTGAGGGCTTTCCCTCCAAAAAAATTACCTGAGATGCAGATTTTAGAATGGGGGACCTCTCT
The DNA here is from genome assembly GCA_013400435.1 of Pycnonotus jocosus. Classification (NCBI taxonomy): domain Eukaryota; kingdom Metazoa; phylum Chordata; class Aves; order Passeriformes; family Pycnonotidae; genus Pycnonotus; species Pycnonotus jocosus. Next base: position 172,607 of record VWYP01006730.1, read on the forward strand.
CTTCTTGTCTTAGTTTCACCAATCTCTAAATGATGCAACAGAACTGCCAGATCCTGCTGCTATGGAGTTTTACTGACAGCAGTTTCTGGTTTGGCCAACCTGGCAGAGGTGTTTAGAGATGTGTGATCTTCTCCTTTGTCAGCCTTTGAATGCAGTCGAGTAAATGGCTCATCTTTCTCCAGGCAGAGACTTGTACCTATGTTCTTTGTGGTACACAGGAATGTTCTGCCTCCTCTCCCTTTCCTCTCCAACCCCTGATATGTGTAATTTCTGTACAAAAAGCCAGCTGTAAAACTTCTGGTCAAGAAATACAAGGAGGTGGCTCAAAAGCCAGTATTTAACAAACAGACAACCAGATGCTTTGCACCTGCTGCTGCAAATACTGAATACTACAAAGAACCTGTTATCAGGTGAGTCTGGCTCAGGCCCTGATAAGGGAAACAAAAACCCATGTGTGTGAGGCCATGTGCCCCCACAGTGACAGCAGGCCAGCCTGTCCCATCCCTGGGCACTGCCAGCTGAGGGCATGACCACGGCTGCTTAGCTACTGGTTCTGTTTTGGTAAAGGCAAGTGGGCAGAAGCAAATACTTCAACAAGACTGTAAGTCATCAGCTGGTACTTGGGACATTTCAACATTTGGAGGAAGGGAAAAATCTTCCTGGTGACAAAAATTTATACCCGTTCCCAGCTGGCAGCCTCAGGGGACGCACAGCTCCCAGAGTGTTGCCAGGTGAGGAATGAGCTGATGTCATGGCATTTGTGGTTTCAGGGTGTCTGTGTCCATTTGGAGGGATCTTCTGTGGCGAAGCAGCAAGGTGTTGCCCAAGAGACAGGTCCTTCAGTTCCAGCTTCTCTGCACTTTCTTCTTTGCTGTGCCGTGGTGATAAATTGAGCAAGCTGAGGACATCTTTCTTAGAAGTCATTGTTCCAGGAGCTCCTCGGAGAATCTTTATTGGGCCAGTGGAGTGGTGGGGAGTGCTTTGCCAGAACATCTTTAAGTTGTGAATTGCTTGCACTTTTTCATCGATGGCAGCCAATTTTAATTTGTCTATGTCTGGGGCATCAGCTGGGCTTGAGCGAGCAGAACCAGCTGAGGAATAAGAAAGAGCAGGAGATGGAGTGCTGCCACCAGGAGACTGATGCCCTGAGCTTGGAGAGATATTTCTGGGTGATTTAGAAATGTGAGCACTATAAGGAGAGCTGGGGTACTTGAGTTTAAAGGGAGGCTGCTCAGTTAGGGACCCATGTGAATCACAGCCTGGAGACGGCTGCCCACTGTACTGGCCTGTGCCTTCTCTGTTGGACATCTCTGATGTCGTGGGGCTGTTATAGCCAGAGCTCACCTTCTGAAGGGATGAACTCCTCGTTGGAGGCTTTGGTTTAATTGCAAGAGGTGAAGACTGGTTCCTGTGGCTGGAGCTGAGCGGGCGGCTGAAGGCGCTGGTCTCCGAGGAGCGGAACGCGGACACGCCGGCCGGGCTGGCAGCCCCATCCTCAGGACTGCTGCTCTTGCTCACCTGGCTGCTGCTTCTCTGAAGGCGTTCAACAGCAATGAGGTGACTCTGAGTTTCCTCCAGAATTTTTTGGGCCAACTCTTGCGGATCAAGCTTTGGATTACTGTCCTCCTGGGATTTGACGGTGCTGTCAGTCTCAGTGCTGGACTGGTCAGATTCCCCAGTATCGGAACTTGCAAGTTTCCCAACTTTCTGGAAAGGTGAATTTGGGCTGGGGATGAGAGTCATTTTAACAGGAGAATTTGGAGTACTTACGCTCCCTTTGGAGTTGATGGACACTTTAATGCCTCCATTCTGACTAGTTTGGGGCTGTTTATGATCAGGGGAAAATCTTGGCTTTATGTTTTCTTGGTAACTGGCCAAAGGCTCATTGCTGATTATAGAGAAACCTTCATACTCTTCCTCATCTTTGCTGGCTGCAGTGGCTTGTGGTGACAGCTGGCTCTGAGCTGCAGACCTGTGTGGATAGATGTTCTTGGGCCTCTCATAATCCTGCCGTCCTCTGTGTCCTGCCCCATCCAGCATGTTCTCTGGCTTGGAAACAAAGCTCATGGAAGAAGCAATAGAGCTCAGGCTGTACACAGAAATGGCATCTGAGGCAATGCTGTCTGGACAGGTAGGAGAGAATGGAGGGTTTTGATACTGGGATACAGGGTTGGAAACAGACTGAGCAGAAGCCAATGACTCCAGTGATGAGGAACTGTCCAGGCTAAGGCGCTTGGGCAGCTCTGTAGAATCTAAAAAAGAAAAGACAACAGTATGTACAAACATGCCCCTAGAAATACCATAAAATCAAATAAAACCAGGTAACATTCTATCAGAATTAAGAGAAAATGCTACAAAACATGCCCTCAGGCTCTATGCTACCTCAGAACAACCAGCTACTACTTAGGTAAGGAAAAAGAAGTGTACAGTCCAGGCAAGAACCTATGTCCAGGTATCCTAGATGGAAGTTGTCAGTTCATTATCGTTTTATATTTCAAAACAAAGAATGAGTTACATGTCCCCCAGTTGCTGGACTCCATCTCCAGCTTCTGCTCAGACAAGTCTTTCCCATACAAAAATAACATTTACTCCAGTATCTGTATCACATTTAGTCTGTGTGACAGATGTGTGACCTCTGCAAAGATGCAAGTGTGAGATTTCAGCAGAAGCTATCCTGATCAAACCATCAGATGACACAAGAGTAAAAACACATAGAGCAGCTTTACCAAAAAGTGCCAGCAAGGATTGTAGAGCAAAGTGCATGGTCCTCCTGGTAGCTTGTTTCCCAGTTTTCAGAATGACCTCCTCTTGGCCAACTTCACAAAGGTCAAAACCTGTAGTGGGACATGGAACAGAAAATTACAGCTCACAAAAAGACCCTCTGTCTCAAATAAGAGTAATCTCATTTATAACACAGACAAAACAGAGAGGTATGACAGCCTGCAGCACCCTCAGAAGGATGACTTCACCTCTCATGTGCAGTTTGTTGTCTGTTATTTATTACTGTTTAGCACACCTTCTCCGGGTGTTGGGAGATTTGTGGAACTGGACTGGGAACACATACACACTCATTAACAAATCACTCTTGTCAACACTTCTGTAGCTGCAAATTCTTTGGAGTTGTCAGGAAATTATATACCAAACACATCTCAGGGGACAGTGTCCTACATGCCAAACCATTTACTATTAATTCCAGGTTTTCTCACAGAAATGGAGCTGAAGAGCACAGACCTTGGGATTTGGCAAATGCAGGCTGGGCTGCAGGAGGCAGACAAATGTGAAGCTGTGAGTCTTACCAGTGCTTCAAGCCTCTACATGAGACACCAGCAATGGGTTTAGAGAGACAACAGAAAGAAGTGTTTTCCTACCTAGAGCTGCCAGAAACTCATGGCAGCCAGGCAGCCTCCAGAGCTGGACACTGATGGAGACCTGGATTGGTGCAGAGGGGAAATCTTGCTCCTTCTCGCCTGCCTGAAGTTGAACCAGGACTTGATGCAGCTGAAGACAGCAATACAGACATTAGCCATTCCTTGCAAGTCACATCATTACTTCTCTTACAGCCACAGATAAGGCAATGCCCTTCCCTGGACACCCTTTCCCTGGACACCCAGTTCAGCTGCTGCTCCTGAACAGAGCAGTGAGATGGGAAGGTCTGGGAAGAAGGACAGTTCAGGGACAGCAACATCAGACAGACTGGAACAGCAGCAAAAGCAGGGACAGACCAGGGGTGAGGGCTGGGGGGGTGGCCAGTGGAAACTGAGCAAGAAGGAAGCACAGCAGGAAAATCTGTGAAGGGAAAAAAAAGGAAAGAGATACTCTGGGGCTGCTGACAGAAATATACTAAAGCCCATTCCATGACTGAGCCATACTCCTTATGCGAATCCTAAGAAACTCATTAACTGGGCAGAACAAGTCATATGAAACCATGGAAGACTTTCCTAATACCTCCACGGCCTCCAGGAAAGAAGTTTCTCAACTGTGCCCAAGGGACAGGAGTAGCAAGCTAGAGAGAAAATGTGTTTATGAAGATCTGACACAAATTAAGATGCCAGGATCCCATGTAATTCGCCAACACAGCCAGGGCAGCAAGGATGGAAAGCCATTAATCAGGGACCAGCTAACCTCAGGACCACCCATCTCTCACAACCCACAAAAGCTTGCACAAGCCTTTTTCCACAGTAGCTCTGTGGAGCAAATCCCAGGCCTGAGAGCGGGTGCAGACACGCTGCAGCACAGGGCACGGGTCTGCAGCGACCCCAGCCTTTCACCTGCACAGCAGTGTCACCCCCGTGCACAGCATACTCACCATTCCCACCACATTTTTAACAGCCTTCGGGCAGCAGGTAACAAGAAAGGAAAAGAGGAGAAAAGAACATGGGTTACTCTGTGCTACAAAGTGCCTGTGCTGAGGAACCTCGCAGGGACACATCCGTGTGCGAGGCAGCACCCTGACTGCAAGATGCTCTGTCCAGAGAAAGAAGGGAGCAATGGGAATGGCCTGAGATGGGAATCCAAAAGCATGGGAACAGGCAGCTGGAATCTGGGAGTGCCCAGCTCATGACAGCTCAGACACTTAGCAGGGAGACACTCAGGCCAACCCACGCTCTGGCAGGAGGCTGAACATAAAACTGCCCTTCTCTTGTTTCCTCTGGGACACAGCACTGGCATCAATGCAGCCAGAAATCCCTAACTTTTCCTTGTACATGCAATAGTCTGAAGTTTTCTCTTTTGTGGTTCCTGCCTTCTCTTTTACACTCAAAATAAGCATTTTCTATCTAGTGCAGCCACTCAGGTTCCCACCTTGCTGCTTCACTAATGCCAAGAGCACCTGCTCCCCTGTGATGCCAGGGAAAGCAGCGAGCAGCACCCACTGACTGCAATGTCTGACATCCTGCTTCTGTCTGGAACAAAGTCTGCTTCCCTCTGGGACAGGCAGAGCCCCAGCTGCTCACACCATGAACTGCCAAGAGGCAGGAGAGAACAAAAGCAATAACCACAGTGGAGGGGAGAGCTGTTGAAAACCAACATGTAACAGGATAGACTGGTGCAAAAGGGAATTCTGCCAGGGGTCTGGCCTATGGAAGAAAATTTGCAATATCCCTGCCAGTATTTACTCTGTGGGGCAGTGAGGAAAGGGTGAGTGTGTCTTTTGTTACTTGTGTGCAGCCAGCTGAATGTTTTTCCTTGGGTAATTTAATTATCTGAGGCAGGGCAGCAATCATGAAGCCACCTCATTAGCACTCTAAGGCATTTCCAGCCATGGGAATGCTGTCCTGTCCTCACACCCCTCTGACCTGGACTCCCTTGGGTGGCCATGAGGGAGAATACCCTGAAGTTACCCACACACATCTCAAGCACTGATCAAAGCCAAGGCAAGAGGCAAAACACCACCAAGACTTTGGTCACCAAGGGAATTGGAAACATCTCAAACTCTGCTACAGATCCTAACAGGAACCCTTTCCTTAGAGCAGACTCATCTTAGTGAGCTGCCAGAGCCTCTCAGCAGGTAACAGAGATGCTGGGGCTCTTCTCTGGCTTCTTCTGCAGAGTCCATGTGACCAAAGGAAGGGCAGCCTGACACCACACAGAACCAATCCCAGCTCCTCACCACAGTACTGCCTGCATGGGGAAAAGGGAAAGACAGTGAGATACAGGCCCATTCCCTGTGTGGGTGTGTCCGTGTACTAAAGCAGGCAAATGATGAAGAGAAACCTCACTTCAGGAGCACTCAGGACAGTAAGAACCATGGAATGGGAAGCAGGCAGGCTGCTGGCACAGAGAAAGGTCAGGTTAGGCTAGGCATGCTCCAGAGATGGGAGAGGGGAGAGTGTGAAGGAGGTTGAGGGGAGCAGGGAAAGTCCCATCACCACAGGTAGCACTGCCCTTCTCCTACGGACCAGAAATCATTTCCATGGAGCTGTGAGCACACACAGGAGCAGCACAGGCTCAGTGAGTTTTCTGACAAACCTTGCATTGTCCAAAGTCAACCATACCTTGGGAATTCAGTAAATACAGTGGGCAATAAGCAGCCAACATGGGCCTAGGCAGGATAGCCAAACAGCAATTAAGGGGCTGTTCCTCAATTCCCCCACACTGCTGTAGGGATCATGCTTTCACTTGTCACTGAACAGGGAGTCCCAGCCCAGTAACCCACCTGCATATTTTCCTTCTGGACACACAAACAGGCAAATTTAGAATTTCAAGCCTCAAGTCTCCTAGCAAGCTCTGGGTTGATAAATCAGGGCATCAACCATTCTGCATATTTCTGCATTTACTGACCTGGGAAGAGCCATTTGGAACCTGGTACTGGAGGAAAACCTCCCAACTCACCCTGTTGATAAGCTGCTCTCCTGTTTCTGAAGCTGTGATAAGTTTACAAAGTGCCTGAAGTGCAGGGTTAGGCAAACCTGAAAAACATCAGCAGAAACATCTGTATCTGTTTCCTGACTGCAAGAAATGCAACAAACCTGAACAGAACACACTCTTGGCTAATTCCTAAAACCTCTCCCCCACATCACTGGACAGCTCTGGAAGCAGCAGCAATTTCCAGAAAGCAAAAGGTCTTCCCACTTTGCATCTGTGACAGGTTTCCTGACTGAGAGCTGGGAGAGAGGAACTGTCATATCATGCTTACTCGACCCAGCAGCAAACTATTCTCATCTGTGACAAAATTTTCAGCTAACATTTACTTTTAGAACTTCTTCCCAGTCCAATACATTGATTTCACTGATGTAAAACATCCCTGTTTCTCATGCTGACAATCACAGAATGGCGTGAAAGGCTGATGTTTGCCTGCTCAGGGCCCACAGCTGCCTCCTCTCACCTAGGAGGGACTGGATGGTGGTGCTGCACTGCTGCAGCCTGTCCCCAGGGTCCGAGGTTGGGAAGAACACTGCTGCTGGGAGGCCGCTGGCTGGAGGGTCCAACCGAAATCCCACTGCTGTGAGGAGTGCCTGCCAGCCTGGAATGCCACCAACTTTATTCTCCACACTCTGCTGGGAGGTGTACATGGAGTTGTGCTGCCCGTTCTGGATTCGCTGCAAGGATTTCTCCACCTGTGGGGAAATGACACAGTTGATTGTACAGGATGCTGTTCCTGACTGCTTCTTTTTACACAGAGGAGAGACTGGAACAGCAGGCTGGGAGACAGCAAAGCCAAGATTGATCCTGGCCTGTCTCACACAAGAGGACATTAGTGCCTTGAAAAGAGAACTGCAGTAAATCAGCATTCACAGCTGTAACATCACAGTGACAAGTACCAATATTCTCTGGGACAGTGGGAACAATAATGCCACAGGAAACAAAGCAGCAGTTTGTTTGGGATTGTTTCCTGTAAGCCTGGCAGCTGCATTTCTCCCCAAAAGATGATTCACCTTGAGGTTCCAGACTGCTTATTACCAAAGAGCCTGCAGCCACAGGGCAAACAGGAAAGAGGGATGAGTGTCCACAAACCCCAGCAACTGGGCAGACCAGCAACATTCACAGGTTTCCATCATTCTGTGGATACTTCACACTCCTGTGAGATCACAGATGATGCATTGGGAAGAAAAGTATTAGGAGTCATGAGTGATCATTCCAGCCACCTGGCAGTTGGCTGCAGTCCCAGTGTTCCCCAGGACAGACTGGTGGCACAGATGGGGACAGAAGGGCCTCTTATCTTCCAAACATGCAGAGACAGCAGTGACTGTGCTCTGTGTTTCCATGACTGCCATGTTCATAGCTATTTCACTGTATAAACAATTAATCCCAATGCTTACCCCTTAAGCAGAAACCCAATTCAGCAGCTAATGCAAACCAGATGGGTCTGGGGAGGATTCTGTCACAATACAATCTAAGATTTTGCTTACTTTGCCTCTTTTTGCACTGAGCACTTCCTTAGGTGTCCAAGTCTTTTCACACTGACTTGGGAGTTTTGCAAGAGGATATGCCATGGCAGTGGAGGGGGGGATGAAGGTGTGTATTTATTTTTTTTTCAAGTGGGAGTGGCTGCACATCAGGTAGTGGCTGCTGTTCCACTCATGCCCTCAGGTGAGGGTGTCTCATGGTTGTGACAGCGTTTCCTTTCCCTTACCAGATGCAGGAGGACACGCAGAGCATCCCGGGCCCTTTCAGGGTGCTGCAGGATCTCAGTCAGGGCCTGTCCTACCAGTGAAGAAGGGCTGTTCAGCTTCATATCACTCCCAATAAGCATGAAACCTGCAGGATTCAGAATGAGAGACAATCAATCTCCTGTTGTTATGGAAAATGTTCAAACGGGACACAGATGTCCTCTGCCCTCAGACCAGTGAACAATGGTTCACGGTACCCTGCACAGGGACATTCTTTTCCCAGAGCTGCTGCCCACTCCTTGCCCAGTCACGCAGACTGAACTTCCAGAAAGTTTCTAGATACTTCTTCCTGTCCCCTGCTGTTAAATCAATAGTGTCTTCCTGTTCAAGCAAGCAGAAAACCACTGGATTGCAGCTAAACTTGTCCAGGTCTCCTCTACAGCCACAGAAATCAACACATGCCAACAGCGGTCACAGAACAGAACTGTGAACATGTCCTGGTCAGAAACCTGTCCTGNTGGTCATAGAACAGAACTGTGAACATGAAAACTTTTCTCTGTCCTGGTCAGAAACCTGTCCTGGCTCATGCACCATTCAATGCCAGACTCTCCAGATGTCAGCACAAAGAGCTCTACATTTCCCTTCTCATTCATGCAATGAGGATGCAGCTGCTCCTGGCTCTGGTGCTCTGTCCAAGACTCAGTGCCAAGGGTCAGTGGTGGAAGTCAGGCACTGTGTAATGAACTTGCACAGTGCCATGGAAGGAGCAGTACTCAGACACCCTGAGCAGCTGAAAGCCTCTGCTTGCTGGCAATGCCAAGCACTCTGTCCACACTCGTTCTTTTCTGCCTAGAAAGTGGTCACTTTTGGGGTTTTTTAGTGCTCTTTTCTTCTGAGACAGAAAAATCTTGGAACGAAAATCAAATCCCAACTGAACTGTGGACCGTAACCTGAACTCAGCTCACAGCTGGTACTACCTGAACCACATCCTAATGCAGGACTCAACATGCCTGAAATCATTTTCAGCCAGACTCATTTCAACAAGTTCCTGCTCCTCCAGCCATGTCCAGTTCACACCAGAGCCATATTCCCCCCAGTTTCCTGAGCTAAATAACATGGTTCTGCTGCCTGTGCAAAAATCAATTTGGGGAATGCCTGCAGCTTTCAAAAACCAGGCCTCGTGCCAGGACGAAAAACTAGGTTATCTGTACATATTCCTGTCACAGCACTGCTGAACTCCCAAGATTTTGTCATTCCAAATATCAACATAGAGATCTAATTGAGTGGGAGCAAGCACCAGCACTGCCCAGGGAGCTGACACTGCTGAGACATTCCCAATGGAAGCAAGGGAAACCTTTCTCTTAGAAGGACCAAAGGAATAAGCCCTACAAGGTTTATATCACAGAAATCCCAGCTACTTGCTGTTGCTGCTTCTAGCAGCACTTCTCCTGCCTCCTGTTGAAGTGTCACTAAATTTTCCATTAAAAAGTCTGTATGTGTGCTCCAGCTGAGTCCATCCCACAGACACAGGAAGCGTCAGCCTGGAGATTTCAAACATAGAGAAAGAGTTGTTGTACTGCACTTTATTTCTCTCCAGTCATGAAACACACTTCACTTCACAACTGCTTTTAATTATACCCAATCCATAGCCACCTACTGTGGCCAGTGAAATGCTGATGAGTCCTGTGACACTGACATTCAGCCACACTCAGCTGAATCAGAGTCTGAGACAGAGGGGCTGAATTCCGGGAAAGCACAGGGCACACACACTGCTGCCAATTACCTACCAGCACTGCTCCTTGCTTAGCTCATGTAACTTGGCAGCTGCCTAGAAACCCCATCTGATTTGTCCAGAAGACTCTTCCTACCTGCCCAGTTGGCTGGATGGGAGAACTGCTTGCTGCTCTGCACGGTTTTCATCGCTTCTCCGAGGGCTGCACTGGCTTTCATCCCGTTTAGGAGAGAGGAATAGAAGGCGTGCACAAACATTTTGGAAGCAGCCACAGGAATGGGCCAGAGTGACACAAGGACACATTGAGCCCCAGCAGCCAGGAAAGCTCTTGTCAAGCCAATGACTCCATCAGAAGTGACTTTGCTGTTGGACTCTTGGTAAGAGCCTAGAACCACTAGCTTGACAGGAAGACGCAGATCCAGCACATCAGCCGCTGTAAGCAGGAACTCCTGGAGAGGAGGGCAGTCCGAGATGCTCTCCACGTCACTGGCATCATCCTGCATCCTAAGAGACTCTGGGATTGTGTAGGGGTTCCCAAAAGAACTCTTGCTGCTGGCTGGGTTGCTGTCAGTGTTGGGTGTCAGGACCAAAGCAGCCAGTTTCCAGGAGACGTGGGTTGCAAAATGGACACATTCTGCCTGAGTGAGGGCACTCATGACTCTCTCTTTTGTTGATGAGCTGCCAACTAAGGGCTGGCAGCCAAGTAACTCAGACACCATATATGCTTCCTCTTCTGCAGAGGGCATAGGTCCCCACAGCCACCTGTCCATTACTGCTGAAGGGAGCTTGGGGTTTCCTATCACAGCTGCCATTGAGGTAGAACTGGAGTAAGCAGGAGTATTCTTCCTCACATGGGACTACACAGAGAAAGAGAAAGAGAAAATGGGGTTCAAAGATCTGGTTTTCATGGTGCTGGTAATAAAATATCCTGTCCCTTTGACTCTAAACATAAATCTGGTTGTCATAAGCACAGGACCACTGCATTTCTTTAATTTCTTCTGTTTAACTATTCCAAGGAACACCTCTTTGTTTCAGTCTGGTCAGGACTTCTGTCCCCAGATCTTGGGTGTACAAAAAGGTAAGAACAGGAAGCAACAGATATAGCCCAGATCCCTCTGAGGGCTGCAGCAGAGCTAAAAACATGAAGATTCTAGGTTCTCACATTACTGGAATACTACCTGCAATCATTCACTAAGTGGTTCCTTATATCTGTATTTCCAAGATCATGTGTCAGCACTGCCAGCAGCAGGTGCTGCATGCAGCTGATGCTGAATGGAATAACAGCAATGCTGACAAGATTCAGACCTTTCTGCTGTTCCACTGATTGTGCTTAACCACGGGCAAAACATTGCCCAGCAAGAGCAAATGGGTACATTCTCCCAAAGAACTGGGCATTAGAAATGCTGCTGCCAAACCTAAGCATGAAAATACTTCTGCAGGATTCAGCTGTGGGATTTGCTTTCCCTCATAGCTGTGGTGTCCTGAGACATTAGAGACCTTCCCCACTCAGATTGCTGAAATGGAGGTGAACATACCAGCAATGTGACAGGACAGTCAGCTTGGCAAGGAAGCTCAGCACAGATCACATACACCTACATCTCTGTAGTCTGCCATGTAGTTCCACATCCAGCACATACAATCCTTTAGAGGAGGATATCCAAATGATCTAATCCCTTTGTTCTTCCTGGCATACCCGGGGCTGTGATTTTGTGCTGCAGGAACTCCATCAGAACCTATTTCAGAGCTGCAGTGCTCAGCATGCTCCTTAGACCCAGGGTGGCCTATTTGTGGTTTCTGTTCTTCTGTCTGGCACAGCAGGACAGAGCTGCTGCTTTCTGAACATGCACCAGGACCTGCACCCACAGGAGGCTGTGTGAGAGGGGATCATAAGCAGTGTCAGACCTTGGAGCTGGGGTTCAGTGACTGGATGGACGGCACCGCGATGAGGCTGAAGCGCTCGTACAGGTACTCGTTGGAGGAGCTGCCCTTCAGGAGAGCAAAGGGAATGAGGTACAGTTCTCCCTCCAGAACCAGGATCAGCTGACGGTGGCGGCCAACAGGCCCACTGGAATGCATCAATCCCTGAACAGAAAGGAGAGAGAATTAATTTGGCCCTCTCACTCCACCTGTGTCCCCATCTGCACTTCCCAGGCATCAGGCTCAGAGTCTGATCTCGTGTCAGGTTTGGAAACACCCACACCAGAACCACGCTCTGTGTGAGAGATGAGCACATGTCCTGTGCAGCTGGACTGCTGCCCACCTGTGCCCAGCCAGTTCCACTGGGACAAGTGAGCCCTGAGGGCACTGACCCAACTGCTCCGGGTCATTATCCTGGCCTCAGTCCACATGGGGCCCAGCCTCACCCTGGTACTGCAGCTCCTTCTGCTCCAGCCTGAAACCCTGACTAACCCCAACCACTTATGCCTTGTCAGTATTGTCATCACCTTATCCTTTGTCAGATAATATTCTTTCTGATACTGAATTTCTAAATAGGCATTTCCTCTAAACAGCAATCAATCTACAGACAGATTGTGTCCATGGCCTTCCAGAGACTCGCCATCATCATCAACCCAGAGTCCCCAAAAGATCTAACCAGAAAGCATCTCATGGATGAGAAGTGAAGCAGAGAGATTAGTCAATGGGGAACATGCAGCTGGGTGTAAAACGTGGCAACTGCTCCTGGTCCCATGTAACTGGAAATTTATTCATCTAATGTATCATAAAAACAATTCGTTTTCACTCCAGGAAAGTAACTCCAAAGCACTGAAATTTGCTTCAGCTTAAACACTGGCAGCCCACAAAAAAAAAGTATGTAGGACTAGATCCTTGTCTCAAGATTCTCAACTCGAGATGGTGGCTAAGACCCCTTCCAACCCAGACTGTTCTCTGAAAATACCATGCTTCAGAAACCAGCCCCAAGCTAGCTGTTCTTGCTTCCCCACACTGAGTGGGTTTTGGTAAGTTCCTGTGCCAAAGGCTTACTCCTTCCATGGGTCCTATCAGTAAGTCGTAGAGAGCACGGAGTGGGGGTTTGGTGAAAGAAGTCTGCCTCCTTGGCAGTGATGATGTTCCATCCTTAGCAGGAGACATGGTACTGCTGAACAGGCTGGTCATGCTCTGACAGCTCCTGTGGGCAAAAGCCAAGGGAGAGGTTAGCTGCAGGAATCTGAGCTGCCCTGTGGCTGCCCTGACTTCCAACTGTGACATGAGCCAGGCCCTGTCATCCAGGGGACTGTACTCTGTAAGATGCTTCATGGGAGGGCTTCAGACTCCCATTCAGCTTCACACCTCAGTGAACAGTGACATCAATGGCAGGATGAATCAGCTGCAGACAGCATATGACACTGCTATGGTGCTTCTCTACACACTCCAGTGCCTGAAATGCTGTTCCCAGTTGCTCCTGCACACCTGTGGGCAGCAGCTGTGTGCAGGCAGGCATGAGACCCACTGACAACTGACCACAGCATTTGCACTTGGGTTGTGCACCAACTGACCTAGGGTGATACCAGAGGAAATGTGACAACAGGCAAACCACGAGACATCAAGATTCTCCACTTCTGCCACTGCTGTGCAACACCTGCTGCCCATTTCTGATATTCCCACAGAGCTCTGCACGTCATCTCCTGGCTTCAGCAGCCACAAATGTCTGCCCTGCTGAGGAAATGAAGTTGCCCCATTCTGGGCTCACGAGTCCAGCAGCTGTGCTCCCCAGAAATGTTATCCTTGGCTTAGGGCCATGAACAACCATTTTACATGGAAAGGGTAACTTTGCAAAACATTTTAGCAGGTGGACCTCAAAGGAAAGGTAGGGAGTCCTGGGACACACCCCAACCATTTCTGATATACATCAACACACAGACTCAGAAATTGCATTTTTCCCTCTCTTTCTCTCCTCAGCTGCTGCAACCAGCCTCCTGACCCAGCTCACATCATGCGTAAAACCTATAGTTCTCCGAAGAAAAAAAAATACTCTTACCACCCACAAGGAATTTCCATCTTATGGGCACACAGGAATAATCTCAGAATGTCAACAAAAGCCTGATGTCTGACTGCCCATTCTCTCCAACCCAGAGATTCCAGTGACAGTATGAGTATGCTGCTCCTGCTGCTGCTAAGAGCTGCTGGAAACTCATCTGGGGGATTTGTGCACCAGGGGATCAACACAAGTTTGGTGCTATGTGCTCCCCTCACACCCATTTGCTCCCCTTCACTGCAGCACCTGACTGCAGGGTTCAGCTTTGTGAAGCACAGATTTTAAAATCAGATCAGGAAAAAATATTTGTACAGCGATATCCCAGTGGTCCCCCAGACCCTGATCCTCCCTGAGTGGCTTGCTGGCAGCAGGCAGCACTTGCCAGCCCCAGAGCCCATGTTCAGCCATTGTTACACACTCATTTACTGCAGGGAATAGGGGCTTGATTACTCCAATCAGCAAAGCCCTCCTGCATCTCGGGTTTCCCAGCCAAGCAGCTCTAGATTTATTTCTTCACCACTCAGACTGCTTTTTATGAGAACAAAACCAAGGAAGCACCATAAATCTCTCACATCTCCTGCCTGTGTGTGTGTGTGTGTGTCACAAAGAGTGAGCAAATCCACAGGGGAGGATGGACCGATCTCCTGTGGCAGTGGAGCTGACCAGGAGCCCTGGCCAGCCCATCCTGTCCTCCCAAAGAAGCCAACAAAAGACTCCAGGTGCACTGATGATTTCTACCTTGCTCTTGCAATGCAGAGGATCCCCTGATGTCTGAGCAGTGAAATCTCTCATTTGAAAGCCTCTGCTCACACTCTGCAGTGCTGCTGATTTATAACCCTTTGTACAGGCAGCCTGGCCTGCAGCAAGCAGAGAAACAGCACAAACAGGCTTAGCTCTGCTCCCTCCCTTTGTCTTGGAGATGCAGGAACAAAGCAAAGCCTCAGAGAACAGGGTCAGACTGACCTGGCTGACCACCAGCCTCACAGGTGCTGGCTCTGCCTGCTGAGGATGATTGGCAGGGACAGGGCAGGAAGGAGGGGTTCATCCCAGAACCAGCACAGAGCTGCTCCTGCCTTAGCACTAATTAGGATTTTGGACAAGTCAAATACTCCTCATGGCCAAGCACAGCTGCTGGGAGAGCTGGAGGTCAGGCCTGGTGCTGCAGGGGTCTGACAGCCTCAGGAAGCTGGATATCCATCCAGCCTTCCTCAAAGAGACTCTTCCTAAAGATGCAGCCCTAAATCCACATTCAGGACCTTGACACACACACACACTGTAAAAAGCTGCAGATGCTCCAGAAAACAGACAGATCTGAGCTCCCTGTGCATCCTTTCAAGGATCCACAAGTATCTCCAGAATCCACTAGGGGTTGCAAAAAACCCACAGCCCACCCAGCACTCTCTGCTAGGGTGGTCTGCATGTCAGCAGCTGCAGCACTGCATCCTGGATAGCAGAGAACCACCACAGAAAGGACTCCCCAGCCACTGCTGTCCCATCTGCCACCCTCCATCCCTCTGCTCTGGAGAGGGTCAGCTCTGTGGTTCTCCAGGGCAAATTGTCAGCCCTGAGGGCAGTGATAGGCTCCAATGATCCTCACCAGCTTGCCCTACCTAAGGACCAGAGAAAATAGAAGCTGCAAGAAGACATGAGCCACTGTGGCTATCTTGGTGGCTGTACCAGTGGCATCCTCAGCTCAGACAGCTGTTGCCCAGTCCTGAGATTACCACAGTGTTCCTTCTGTGCTTCTTTCTCCTCCAAAGTCTATTTCCTCTCAGAAGTTCCCTAAGTGAACTGCCAACCCTCCAAGTTTGCTTTTCTAAGCAGAACTGATAAAAATTCCTACTATTCTCTGCTTAAAAGCACCTACCTTGAATTCAGGGCTCAGCAAGCCAGCTGCAAACAGATGTGGCAGTGTTAGCTCCATCTCCAGGTCCCCCTCCACAGGCAAAAGGAAAGGGACAGGCAGGGAAGCCATCCAGCAGTGTCTCCTTATTTTTTCACCTCAGTGCTGATTGCAAGTACATCACAGACACGGCTGCTTCTATCACATCCCCTGCTTCTCTTCTGTGGGTGATTTTAGTTAAATGCCCAAGATGTCCCACCCCTGGGCTGCTCCTAAGAGCTGCCAGCTACTTACTTGAGAAGACACCTGAGCTTAGCTCCTAGGCCTGGATTCAAAGTAATGTATGTGGCTCCTATGGAGCAGAAAGACAGAGATGTGGCATGGTTGGCCCCTGCAGTGTTCCTGAAGATTAGCATTCCCTGGAACAGAAACTGATCCTACTTCCCCCTGTTACCAGAGGGACAATCTCCTCTCTTTCTAAGCCAGATAAACTAGCAAAACACCTCAGGAATTCTGGGGATCTGCCTGTGTGATCCAAACTAGCAAGTACTCATAGTCCTTCATCAGTGCAGCAGCTTGAACAGATATGCTTGTGGATTCTGAGAAAAAAACCAGGCCAGTTGCTGGTGCCAGCAGGCAGCTCCCAGTTCTGTGGGGATGCTGTAACAGTGCACAAGCTCCAATGGTGGCTCACAACACTCCAGGCTGATCACATTTGCTTTTCCAGCTGAGAAAGGCCTAGGGTATCCTGTGCTCATAAACCACAATCGAGCACAGATCCAGTCAGAAACCCGGAGTTGCATCACGCAGCCACACTGGAAAAATTCTGTCTTCAATTTTCTTTCCAAATGGTTGCCCTAAGCCCTAATCAGCACAGTCATGTGAAAGGCTGAGAACAAGTTGTAAGAGGCAGAAAAATGAGTGGAGACTTGCAGCTGGTACAATCCTGTAACTCTGGAAATGCAGCATATTCCCACCTAATTGGTGCAACACTTGAGATCAACAGAAACATTTATTTCTGTAACAAGTGTGCAAGAGAGAGCTCCCAAGTTCCACAACTCACACACAGCAGAGACAAAACAGAGCTCCCTGCTTGGAGTCTCACAATCAGCACTTGGCCAGGAGAAGAGTAAATTCAGAACAGCTGCTCCTCTGGACAGTCATCAGTTACAACTGGGACCAGTCCTTGCTGGCTCTGCCCTTGAGCTCTGGCATTGGCTGCACCTAAATTTGCAATTTAGAGAGAAACCCCTCACCAACACATCTGCTTGCTGCAGGAGTGCTGCATTCTCACCTGTTCAATAGGTTGTTCCTGCTGACCATCCTCAGGAAGCCAGTTGGATCAGTCATGGAGTTCAGCTTGTTATTCATCTCCTCAAACTGCTGGTCCATGATATCCCCAGCTTCACTCTCTGTCTCACTGCTAGCACAGGCTCTGAGGGGGAATCAGTGACATGAAGGGGTCATTGAAATGAGAAGGAGCAACAGCTTGATGACAAATGCTTGGCCAGTTTGAGCAAAAATGTTTTTCAAACAGAAGCTCAACCAAACACTAATGCCAAATCTTCTGTGGCTTGTCTTTTGTCAGGATATAAGACTGTACCAGCCCCATTTCCTCCTCTTCTGGGATTCCTCAAGGTTTAGTGAGTAGCACACACAAATGTGAGTGCAGGACCCTTTCTGTGCACTGCAGGCAGGGATTTCTAAAGCTGCAGCACAACACTGAAAAGCTGAGTCTGCAGGAAATAGCAATTCAAGCCTTATCTGCCTATGAACACATGTGAGCACATCCTTTTCAGATCTCCAAAGTTAACTTCAAGCTCCACATATTTCCTTCACTGGCAAAGTGACATAGCAGAGGGAGCTGTGTTACCAACTCCTGTTATACAAAGAGGGAAAGCACAGAACAATTTACTCTATGAATGCCCCAAGTGCAGCAGCAATACAGAGAAACAGCCCAACAATTCTAAATTCCCAGTCTCCTGACATTAATATCTACATTTTCTCTGTGCAGTTGGAGTGTTCATGGTGGGCTGTGCTGGGCTCAGTGAGCATTTTGCATGTGAATCATTCTCTCTATTTTGTACACTTTTGTTGTTAATGTTGATGCTGTTACTGTTTGTTTCCCTGCCTCGTTGCTGTTTTCAGTAAACTGTTCTTATCTCAGCCCATGATCTTCACCTTTTGTGCCTCCAATTCTCTTCTCCAGCCACCAGAAGGACGGAGAGAGGGGGAGGGAGCAAACAAGTGGAATTGGGGTTTGGAGAGTCTCAGTGGGAGAACTAAACTGGGGAGTACCATTCCTAAACCACAGCAATGGCACATCACAAACCTTGGAATTGGTACACTTAAGATAAACATATGATGCTACATGATGAAGCCTTCTTGCATCTCATTTCTGCTTCTTTTTGGGTTCCTGACAGCTTGAAGCCTCTCCTCAAGGGCATGTTTCCCAATAAAGAGCACAAACTAAATGAACACACAACCCATACGTGTGCAGGCAACTAGAGCCGTACAGATCATGGATCTCTTGGGAGTGAATTGCCTGGTCAATATGATTTATAACCTGGTAAGTCCTGACAAAAGCCAATCACTTCATGATTGCTGAAATGGGGACAGCTGAACCACAGACAGGGGTATAAAAAAAAAACCCATAAGGGTAAAAAAGGAGAAGAAAAGGTTGTCAACAGCTTTTCCCTGCACATTTTTCCTCCAGATGAGGCATGCTCAGCTCTTGAGTCCTGGCACAGTTTGGAGTAACATAGCTCCTTAAAGAGGCAAAAATCTTGAGTTCATGAACCCAAGAGAGCAGGTCACATGCTCTCCCAAAAGAGAGCAGAGTCTGTTCTGACACAAGTTCAAGCAGACTTTAAAATCCCTTACACTTCTTTTTTTTTGCAAGAATGCATTACTTTGAGGATTAATTAGACCAGCTGAAAAGAACTCTTTCTAGCAGAACCTGAAGGCTGCAGTGTGGAACTGAACATCCTGTGCATCCCTTGCCCTCCAGAAAGAGTGAAAACATGCTCTGGAGACTCAGCAGTGCCTCTGACCCTGCTCACAGCAGCGTGGACAGCACCAGCCCCTCATCCTGAACCCCAGAGCACTCCAGCAAGCAGGGACTGAGTGGTCAAGGTCCTTCACATGTGCTGTGCATAGTCACACCCTGCTGCTCTCTGGGGCTGAGACTGAGGCTGGCAGCTGCTGCTGGGGCCCTGGAGGGCTGGAGAGCAGTGGAATCAGCAGGGCTGAGGGGAACCACTCGAATCACATGGGAAAGAAGTTTCAAAGTAGGAAGTGATGTTCACCCACATGGAATAGCCAAGATTTGTTTGCTGAATTCCCTGCAGGTGATTTTGACATGGGGAAAGAATGTCTGCCTATGATCATACCACGCTGGTCCAAGGATCTTGGAGACAAGCATTAAATCCAGAATCCTTAACAAAAAACATACCATTACCATTAAGTGAGGAAGAAGCTGACATCCCAGCAAATTAAAAACTCATCTCAGAACCTGAAGACTGAAGGACTGCCTTTGACAGGAGGAGAATCTGTGGTGATAAACAGTTAATGAAACTAAAAACTGTATCTGCAGAACTGCTGCATGAGGTCCAATTGCACATTTCAGTTATGGATCTTGTGTATCTGCATGTCTGCAGGGTAAGACTCAACAGTCAACATGTGGGTTCTAAATTATTTACTCAGCTATAGCCACAAGCCACATTGGGGGGGTGGTTAGAATTCCTATGGTATTTGCAGTTTTTCAAAGCAAACTGTTGAAAGAGAAATAATTACACTGGAAACTGTAAGCAGGATGAAATCTGTCCATATGCAGTCAGACAAGGCACCTGCCTCCTCATCCAATCCACAGATTCACCACACAGCCTGTGGGTTTGGATCTTATTTGCATGTGCATGGAGTTGTTTGGCAGGAAAATAATCATGGCTCTAAAAACAAAGCCTTTCTTCTGTTGCTGCACTGAAAATTTGCCCCTTCTCTGACACTCAGTTCTCAGACTTCTCGGCCAATTAGCTCATCCCAAAATGTTATAAATTCAGGTGGGAGAGCAGAGACCAGGATGTCAGACTCTCTGATCCCAGCTCACCTGGTGTAGTAGGAATCCACTCCCAGAGCCTCCCTCACGCTGGAGATGTGCTGCTCCAGTGCTGAGTTTGTCACTGTCTGCAGGGCCACGCTGTTGGCTTCATGGAAGTCCCCAGCATTTTCTGTCAGGCTGTCACCCAGATAATACTCATGGAATTTCAGAATTCCTGCAAGGCACCAGAATCAGGAGGTTATTTCTGCAGGGCTAGAACAGTGCTGCCAGCAGCTGTCTAAGGAGATGACAGAGCCCCAAGCATTTGGCATTTCCAGCATAACTGGGGTAAAGTGTTCTGTGCCAGGTCTCCACTGAACTTCTCCAGCATTTCCAGCTTTGTTTTTAAAATCTGGGTTTGCACTTTGCAGATAATGCCTCAAAGGCACAAAGGCAGAGGAGAGCTTTTACAAGATGCTCGGAATGCCTTTGCTATTGCAGCACTCATATAAATTATAAACCAGAACTTCCATACAAGCCCCTAGTAGAGTAATTCGCATTTCAATTGATGCACATGAAAAATACCTATTAATAGCCTCTGAGCAAATTAACTGAACACACAAGGCTGAACAAGAGTGCTGTTACTACAGCAGAACCTCCTCACATCACACACAGTGATTTCACTCTATAAAAGGAAAGAAGATGGATTAAAGCACAGTGAATTATTAAAAGATAGCATTTCACAATGGGTAAACCAGATAAAGGCCACTTCCTGTTTTGCTGAGAATTCCACTGCTACTGCAGATAAAACCTTCCTGCTTTCAGACTGGTCTATTCTTCCTGATATAATTAATTCTGCAGCCTGTGATCAACAGTAAAAGGCTGCTCTGGATGCCTTAGCAGCATCAATTATTACACCAGTTACACCAGAGAACAAAGAATAAAGCAACTCCTCCTGCAGCAACAGCAGCAAACACAGCAACAGCCAAGAGGTTCTGAGGGTTCCACATCAGTGGGACAATAAGGACCCTGGGCTGCCACTGAAGCTGCTCCCTCTGTCAATGAATAAGAACAGGTCACCATGGCTGCACCAGAGTCACTGCTGAAGAGCTCTCAGCAAAGTTTCTTTAGGAAAAACCCCCGAAGCACCACAGCCTGTACCCTTCTCATCACCTGACAGCACCTTCAAAGAGGCAGCCACAAACCAAGGACTCAAACACTGCAACTGCTTTTCTCCAAGACTCACTTTGGGCAAGGAGGAGACTGATCACGAAGCCCAGTGGCAAATCCTACATTTGATCCATATAATTTAAATAAGCTCAGCCTGATAGTGATACTATAGAATTATTGGCATTTTACTGTGCAAACTACAGCCAATTAGTGACTGGATGCAGAGCAGGACAATCCCATCTTACACTTAGACATGCAACACTTGCTCCCAAAAAGCATCTCTTCCAACCACTGTCATCCCATCTAAGTCAGGCATGTGTGAGTGCTTCTTTCTCTTTCTGAAGCATTTTTCGTGCAATCTAAATAGTGCTTTTTATCTCTTTAGCTTTGTCATGATGAAGGGCTGCAATTATTAAATTATATCCAGAAAGAACTTGTTAAAATTTACAGTCATCACTTTATTAGATAATGAATAACAGCTGTCTGCAAAAAGCAATCCTCTTCAAATTAATCCTCCTTGCTCCTCTGTGATAAGTGTTTCCACATTCATGTGAGGATCAGGCAGTTCAATGGCATATCAGGAAGTGGGGCTGCCCTTCTGTTTTCTGCAATCCACTTCAGTGAATAAACGTCAAAAGCTTTTGGAAGAATAAAGCACAGAACTATAATTAAAGGAGGGATTCTTATGCATAGAAGATTCTCATAGAGCAAACATACTTCGAATTTCATTACTCTTCTGTTCTGCCCTGTGGGAAATATATACAGATTGGAGGTTGAAAAATGAAAATATTAAACATGTGAAACATTTCCATCTCCAGGTGAACATCAAAGTCCTGAATAAGCACTTCTGAGTCATTATTGCTGTGGCTATGCCACAGCTTTTAGTCTATTCAGCTTTAAGGTACTAGATGGAAATGATTCCCTCTTACATTCACTTTGCTCCCAAATTCATTCCTATTCTCCCTTTTTAAGGCCTGTTCCCAGGCTCTTGTATCCAAAAAAGAGCTCACCTGCCCCAGGAGCCAGCAGCCAGCTGTACAGATAACCTGCAGCCAGTGAGTAGTAGAGAACAAGTCCCCTCTGGCCATTCACAGTCTCCAGGACTTGGTCAAGGGTCACAGGAGAATAAGGATCTGAGTCCTGCTGCCCAGTCTGACGTTCCACAAGCAGGTCAGCAAAAGCCCTCGTTCGTCCTCTCTCTGCTACTGCCAGTGCCTCATCATGGTGACCTAAAAAGACAAAGCCATCTCTCAGACCTGACACAAGAGTGGTCTGTAGTGTCAGCTCATGGAACAGGGACAGTTGCTACCCCAGTCTCAACAGAGACCTGGGGAAGCAGTGTCACCTATTCACCAAAAGAGCGGTCTCTGCACTGGAACACAGTCCCACAGAACAGATTTGCTGCAAAAAGTAACACAGCCACAGAAAGGTAAATCAATGGAGGAAGCAAGGAAGAAGAACCAAAGACACCCCAAACCCTAAGACGGACACCCATATTGCTGTCCTGGAACAGAAATGCTGTGCTGTGTTGGACAGCTGTGAAGCAAAGGACACATCAGGAACTGGCACCCCCACAAGCTCAGCTGAACTCCTGGCATGATCCTGGAGTTCAGCCTCAGCATGTGAAGACATGTCTTACCCAGACTGACAAGAACTCGCTGCAGGGCCTGATAGGAGGATGTCTGCAGGTCGAAGAGTGACAGCTTGTAATCTGTGCTCAGCTGTGCCTCGTGGCGGATGGTTTCAAACAGCGCAGAGGCCCGGTACAGCTGCGAGGGAAAACAGCCACAGTGACTTCCCCATGGACACTGCACAAAGCTGGGAATGCAGGATGATCCAGGGCCAGCATCCCCTCAGGCTGGGGAGCTCTGGCTCACACCAGGCATTCTCTTCCCTGAAAATAGGGCTTGGAGGACACAAGCCCCCCCCAGTACAGGCAGACCATGGTGTACCTGGTGCTGGGATTCCTCCAGGTTCCCACTCGCCCACAGGGAGAGGCCCAGGCCATGACGGATTTTTGCTTCGTCTTCTCTGCGTCCCAGCTGCTCTGCCAGCCTCAGTCCTGCAAAGAGTCAGAGTGAGAGAGTGCCAGAGAGGAGAAGGGGCTGTGGCCTCAGTGCCACAGGGCTCCTGTGCAGGCAGGGACAGCTGTGGAGCTGCCAGTACTGGGACAAAAAGGGACAGAAAGGAGGCAGTGCCAGTGGTGGGATGGTGAGCAGGGCAGGGACAGCACCACGAGGACCAGTGGGGCAGTACCAGTGCTAAGCAGCAGCTGCCAGCCCTCACATCAGCACCAGCATGAGAGATGACAGACACTTCCATTGACTGAGCCCTCCCTAAGTGAGGTTAAGGCACCATCCCGAGATACACTCTACTGAGTCCCTATCAGAAAGTTCAACTTTTAAACCCTAAAAGCCACATACACTAACAAAATCACAGTGAGCTGTCAAACACTGCCAGAAAAGACACCTCTTGCCACATTCCTGGCTTGTTTCCCATCAGTTCTCCCTGGCCCTCTGGCAGGCTCTGCATGGTTTATGTGCTGAGCAAGAGCAGAGGGCAGGGGCCTGGCCTGAACAACCTGGAGCTCATTTCACTCCCAGCAGCACACTCTGTGCTGTCCCCGCTTCCACACAGTCCAAACCTCTCGCCTTGGTGGCCCCTGCTGACAACAGGGACACCTCCTGTGAGGCACCTCAGGTTTCCCCCAGGCTGAGGAGCAGGGCCCTGGCTGTCACCACACAGCTCAGCAGCAGCTAGCATTCCCAGGCTATGCAGGAATTCTGCAGCACACCAGGAGAAGGAGCTGTGTTTCATTTCTCCCCTTCCAACAGCACACTGGAATCCTGCCAAGGTCAGTTTCATGAAAACCAAACTAACTGATGTAATACATCCTTCGGCCTCCAGCTTCATACACTTCAGCTACATTGCTCATCTGCTGCATCAGAGCCCATAGTTTGATCAGCTGCTGCCTGCATGCTGCAACTCCTTGCAGCAGCACAGCTCCCAGGCCAACATTGACCCAGCACTCAGAAGGCAGATGGCTCCTGCACACCTCAGGCTGAATTTCCCTTGCCTCTCTATCAAACAAGCATTTGTTCTCACTCAGACTTTATAGAGAAACTCATCCACTTTGTCTCAATCCTAGGTGAAAATGTAAGAAGAGACAGGTGGCTACCAGCAAGGCATAAATCTCTCCTAGCAGACCTCTCAGGATCAGAGAGATTCATCATAATCCTCAGTGCTTTTCCCAGGGCCAGATCCTGGTATGCAATGCCATTTATAGAGAAGGTTTATACCTTCAGGCACAAATGAGCTTTACAAAGAGACTCTGCTAGGTGCAGTCTAGATTCACGCTCTGAGGCACCTAAGATGCCCTCAAGGAAGGCAAAGATAATGCTTTGTCTAGAGGACACCAAGAAGGCTCCAACTGAGATGCATGCTGGCCATAACAGCTCCACAGATGCTACTCACACAGATGCTCTGGGCCAAGGCTGGATGTCTGCAAGAGCTTCTGCATCAAAGGCCACTGTCAAAAACATCCTGTTCCAGCCATGTTTACAGTACCTCACCTCTCCATGTCTTCAGCTCTCCCTCCCACCCTTCTGACCCTACCACTGCACGCTCTGCTGTTCAACTCAGCCTCTTACCTTCCTGCAGGTACATCACAGCCTGAGAGTAGTTCTGCAAAGCATGGTGAGTCCTCCCCAGGCTGCTGTAAGACACAGTCTTGGCTACAAGGTCGTTCATTTGCGCCGCGATGCTGAGGTGCTGCTCCTGATAAACCACCGCCCTCTCGTAGGTGCCCAAGGACTCGTAGGTGAGGCCCAGGTTGCCGTAGGCCCGGCCCTGGCCCGCGGGGTTGTTGGTCTCCTCTGCAATCTGCAGGTCCAGCTGGTGGTACTGCAGGGCAGTGTCGAACTCGCCCATCTGCTGGTAGACCCCGCCCAGCCCACAGGCAGCGTCGCTCTCCAGGGCCCGGTCCTTCATCTCCCGGGCGATGTTCAGCTGCCGCTCCAGGCACGAGATGGCTTGCTCGTAGTTGCCCAGCTGGCTGTGCAGGCTTCCCAGCTCCCCGTAAGCCTGGGCTTTGTTAAATGCCTCCCCCAGCTCATGTGCCACTACAAGCCTCTTCTCAAAGCACACTAGAGCCTGCTGTAAACTTCCCATAGCCCTACAAAGGAAGAAAACAGCAGTGTTTATTTTGCCGGTATTTCCGCAAGAGAAGGTGTTTTGCCACTTCCCCCTGGAGGCCAGCTCAAACCTTCCAGTCAGAGGCTTTCCCCCCAGGAGACATCCCCAGCACTTTTGAATCAATCTCCTCCTCTCTGGGCAGTGACATCAGCTTTGCAATTTGAGCTGTCAGCACAGCCCTCAGCTGACAGACCCACAGGACTCTAACTCACTCCTGTGTCACATCACTATGTCTGTGTGTGTGTGTGTGGGCCAAGGCCTTCAAACACACCCCGCCAGTACCACACTGCATCAACTGTACTTGTATGTAGTGACATTAGAACACACATGCAGCTCCTTACCTGTGCCCATTGCCCAAGCCTCGGTAGGCCTTTGCCTGATCTTGCATACGGTTCAAGCTTTGAGCCACAGACAGGTACTGTTCATAATACTTTATAGCTTCCTCAAAATCTCCCAGCGCCTCATAACAATCTCCCAGGTTCCCATAGGCTCGGCCCCGATCTAATACGGATTCGTTCCCACTGAGCTGCTGCAGCATGGCCAGCTGCTGCTCAAAGTAGCCAATCGCTTCCTCCATGACATTCATGTTCATCTTGGTAATGCCCATGTTACCGTAGACCTGGGCTTCGATGCTGGGGTCCTTCAACTTCTGCCCCAGCTCCAGCTGCTCTTCGTAGCACTTGAAAGCCATGGTGTACTTCCCAAGTGACATATACACTGCAGCAAGGTGACCGTGTGCTCTGCATTCACCCGACATATCCCCCAGCTCCTGGTACACCTCCAGCTCCTGCGTGTGGTAACCCAAAGCCTTGTCACACTTCTGCACCATCCTGTATGCAGAGCCCAGGGCTGCATAGGCATTGGCTTCCAGTCTCCTGTCTTTAACATGATGGGCTAAGCTCAACTGCTGTTCATAAAACTTTATTGCACCATGTACATCTTTTTTACAGACAAAAATATCCCCCAAGTTCCCCAGAGCTCGGAATTTGGCCTGGGAATTGTTCAGTGACTGTGCCAGGGACAACAGGTACTTTTGACACTCCTCTGCTTTGTTGAAGTCCATCAAGGCTTTGAAGGCCAGGCCCAGGTTGCAATAGGCTTTGGCTTGGCTCAGCTTGTCATGAAGATCCTTTGCCAAGGCAAGATCCTGCTCGTAGTACTTAACAGCTTCTTCATAGTTCCCGAGGCAATAATGGGCATAGCCAAGGTTGTGGCAGACCTTCCCCTCGCCTTCCATGTCCTGCAGCTCTGGGGACAAGCGCAGGTACTGCTCATAGTAGGGGGCCGCCTGCACAAACTCTCCTCGCGTGCAGTGGAAGTTGCCCAAGTTGCTGAGGGCTCGCGCTTCGCTCTGGATGTCCCGCAGCTCCCGGGCAATGTTGAGATGATTTTGGTAGTGCTGCAGAGCACGGTCGTGGGCACCCAGCGCCTGATAAGCCACTGCCAAGTTCCCGTGTGTGGATGCCTGAGAAGCGCGGTCGTTGACTTCCATGGAAATCTGCAGCTCCTGCCGGTGGTACTTGACAGCCTGGTCGTACATGCCCAGGGCGTTGTAAGCGTTGCCCATGTTGCCGTAGGCCCGGCCCTGGGCCGCGTAATCGCTCAGCTCCTGCGCTATGGACAGGTGAGTCTTGTGCAGCCGCAGCGCGGTGTCGTAGTCGCCTTTCATCTGGTGAATGATTCCTGAAAAACAACAGAAAGGAGATCAGCAAACACAGTGCTCTGGACTAAGCCTCTGCAGCACCCTGCATACCACGACTGCCAGCAGCCCGGCCCCTGCCCTGGCTCTTCACACTCGCAGGGCACAGCCCTTCTGAACAAACTGCCTGCCTGCTTCTAATACAGAACACCCAGGGAAGGTTTAGGTTTTATGTTATACAAAAAGCACCCATTCACCACAACAACTGGACACAGTCTGGCAGTACCTTACCTCTGTTCATTTCCAGAAGTGATACCTGGTAGCTCAACACATTGAGTGAGACAGCACTTGCAGATGCTTTTCAATTTCAGTCGAATCATCTTGCATTTGTTATGAGACATGGGAACAAGAGCTCTCATTCTGCTGATGATACCACCTACACTTCAATTAAACTCTGTGCTAATAATGCCTGTGGCTGCTTTGCAAACACCTGTGAAAAAGCCTGGAGGTTTGGGAGTCACTGAAGGAGGCGCTGCAAATGTTTTTTGACATTAATTGCAAAAGCTTCAAGAGAAAGTATCTGGCATCTTTGGGAAACACGATGAGAACATGGAAAGAGGTACAGAAGTTCTCTTGGAGCTGCAAAGAGGCAGCACCTAGAGACTTCAAATTGTGTTCCACTAATAATGTGAAGTGTCTTCTCTTCATCATAGTGGGAACCCTTAAAAGCTGCAGAGGCTGGAAAGCCTGCTCTCCACATGGAGCCTGAGTGTTTGGAAATACCAGATGCTTTGCAAAGGTTGAGAGCCTGAGACTTCTGGTTAAACTCCACGTCTTGTGAAAGGCTGACAGCTTGTGCTTCGCCCTCAGTCCATCACCTCCTGCTCACCTCGTCCCAGAGTGCAGAGGATGTCCCTGCAGAACTCTGCAGCAGCTGGGCTCTGTTACAGTCTGCCCTGCTTAACACTGGATCACACACTTAAGGGTGCCTTCCATCTGCATCGGGGAAATGCAACAGAAAATGTCTGTTGCTTCAGCAGAGAGGCCAACTCTAACATTCTGGCCTAGAAACACACATTTAGATACATTTTTTTTGCCTGTCAGCATGGTTATTTTGATGAGGTTTTGTTTTGCATGTGGATTAGATGAAAGAGACAATTAAAACTTGACTTTTTGATTGGTACTGGATGCATTTTAAACAACA
This sequence comes from Pycnonotus jocosus, assembly GCA_013400435.1. Taxonomy (NCBI): domain Eukaryota; kingdom Metazoa; phylum Chordata; class Aves; order Passeriformes; family Pycnonotidae; genus Pycnonotus; species Pycnonotus jocosus. Next base: position 200,446 of record VWYP01006730.1, read on the forward strand.
GTAATAGATTGTCTCAACAAGAACTGCATGTTCCCTTTCTCCAGTATAACTTAGCTCTGACAGAGAAGACAAAAAATATAGCCAAATAACAGCTGAAACGTGAGACCCCGCGCTCAGAGGCTAGGAGAACTATTCTAACACAAAGAGTGGAGTGGCTGAGTCAGCATACCAACTGAAAGTTATATTTAGCCTAAAATCCAACACTGAAAAACATTCTCTGCTGCACCAGTCCATCTCTCACATCTCTGCGTCTCCCCAGGACTGGAGCCACAGACTCCTCAAGAAAAGGTCCTACACTAGAGAAGAGATGGGGAATGTAGTTGGTGCTTTGCTGTTCAGGCAAGGCCTCCTGCCTGCTGGGTGCTGTCACATTAACAGAAACCTTGTTCATGCTCACTGCTCTCTCATGCTAAGCTGCCCACAAGCATTTTTGCATCACAAACCTATTTTGCCCCACGGATCTGCCTCAATTTGTGTAAAGGAGGAGATCTGCAACACTAATTAAAAAGCTGTGACTGTTTTGTTTTGTGCAGTTTCCCTTATCTTCTTCATTCAGCTCCTGAAGACTCAGCTACTAAGAGAAATTAAGTAATTCATCAAGCTCTTTTCAATTACCTGCTGCTGATAACATCAGAGTACAATTAGCATCTACAAATGAACCAAGTGCCAACTGCCAAGCAGAAACAGGAGCTGATTTACAGCGTGGGGCAGCCTGCAAGGGCTGGGATTCAGGGGCTGCCAACAAACACTTATTTTGGTATCTCAGCACCAGCCCTGCTCTGCTGTTCCCAGCCAACTGAGAACACATCCCGAACGACAGCTGGAACATTGGCAGCACAACTGCCACAGCCATGGCAGAGATGGAAATGCATCCTTGGTCGCTCCCACATCTGGTGCTGTGAGGCAGCAGGAGAAATGAGGTGCACTTGCATCTAACTCAGCCTCTCTCAGCCTGCCAGCAGCACGACAATGCTGCTCCTCAGAAGAACACAAGACACCTACATCCTAGTATTTCAATGAGTATATTCAGAAAACAAAGATTTGACCCACACGTCTCTCAGCTTACAAGGCAGCAATATATTGACATGTCCAGCAGTCAAGCTCCCAAAGAAATGGCCAGGTAACAAACCACATCACTTCTTGCATTAGTGCAAGAATTACATTTATTCCTAACTCCTGAAGAGCTCCTCAAATGCATTTTATCTTTTCATTTCCCTTTTGCTGTGAGTTTGTGCTTTCTAGTGTTTTTCTAAGGAATTTAATAATTGAACATGGAATACAGTACAGCAGCACGCAATCTGCCAAGGGCCTGTTTAATTCATTAAGGGAGTCTGGTGAAACTGGGGTGACTAAGAAGATAGCACACAGCAGATGTTGGGCATCCTGGCAGCAGCTCTGATGGTCTCAGCATTCCATGACAAATTGTGCTCCCCCCCAGTACCTTACCTAGATTGGAGGAGGCTCTGCCTTCAGCAGCTCGGTCCTGCAGGCTCTCAGCAATGTGCAACTGCTCTTCATGGTACTGCTTAGCCCTCTCCAGGTCTTGCATACACCTAGCTGCATGGCCCAGGCCAGCGTAGGCTCGCATCTCAATGGCCTTCTCAGCCAGCTCCTGAGCCAACTCCAGCACATAGTTGTGGTAGGACATGGCTTTGTCGAAGTTCCTGCGGTAGTGGTAAGCACTGCCCAGGTTGCTGTAGGCTCGAGCTTCCTCCCGCTTGTTCCCCAGCTCCTTGGCAATCTTCAGGTGTTGCTCATGGCACTGCACTGCGTTTTCAAAGTCCCCCATGGCAATGTACACTGCTCCCATGTTGCCCAGCTCCCGCGCCTCCGAGAGCTCATCTTTGGACTGCTTGGCGAGGAGCACACACTGCTTGTGGCTGGCCAGCGCATTTGGGTAGTCCCCGATGGCTGTGTACACGTGGCCCAGGCTGCTCAGTGCTGAGGATGCTGCCTGCAGGGGTAAGAGAGACAATGTAAGTACAAGCATTCATGGCAACAAGTCAGATGGCCCCAGTCCTAGAAATCAAAACCATGAGAGGCCATGCTGGTGAAAGAATGGGACTACCAAATAGAAAATCTGCTCTCTGCAGTGCTGAATTGCTCAGGGCAGCTTATGTGGAGGCAGCAGGAATGGATGGGGTTGACTCAGGAGGACATGGGTTGGACTATCTCTTTCTTTGATGTGTACAGTGCGTGTTTGTACCTGGCAGAGGGAAAAGACAGCACTGCAAAGATGCAGAGACTGTTGACTTAAATGGAATAGTGCTGAAGTTACCAACATCCTTCCATATCTCTGCTTCACCAAGCACACCATGCTCCAAAGAGCACAGTTTTTATTGTGTAGTATCAGGGTCCTGAGCCCCACACAACCTTGGGAATGCAGCAAAGACAACAGGATTTCAGTACCTGGAGCCTCTGTCCCTTAGGCACATCCTACCTAAACATAGCTCTGTGAAAACCCAAGTTGCTACCAAGAAACAGCTGCCCTTAATAAGGGAAATTATCTGAGAATCAGATTCTTTTGCCCCCTGCATCTCCCAGGATGCAGACCTGCCTCCCACCTGGCAGAGTCAGAGCTCCCAACTAGTCAGCAGGGCAAGGAGCCAAGGGCAGTGATGTGTTCCTCACATGCCTGCTGCCTCAGCAAGGCTGTTTGCTGCAGCGTGCTGACCCCGACTCCTCTGCAGCTCCTACACGTGCATCTCCCTTGCTACCCAGCTGCTGCTGTGACCCAATTCCAAACCTCCCAAAAGGAGCTGTCAGGGTGAGGGCAGCAGCCGGCCAAGGGCTGCTGCTCACAGCTCCTGGGCAGTCCTGGCCCCAGCCCCTCCTCAGTGCAGGCCAGACCAGCTGCTGGCACTGGGTCCTGCTCTGTGCCAGTCAAACTGGCTGCAGAATTGGGGTGGTCTGGCCCTAGACAGGCTCTTCAGCAGCACAGTGACATAAATTCTTGCCTGACATCATAAGGGAGAGCTCTTAAAAGGTTTGAGGGGGCCTGTTTGGAGGCTGCTACAAGACCAACACAAAAACTGTTACTCTGAATTTGAATCCATTTTTACACAAATCTTCATGAAGCTTAATATATACAGAGCATTGAGTCATTTGCAACCTAAGTAGGGAAGAAAAGGGAAAAAACGAGATACATGCAGCCATCTTCCACAGACCAAAGTACGGAGTGGGGCCCATTACAGGCCTCAAAATGCATCAGAACTCTCTTCATCCTGATAGGAAGCAACGTGCTCACTGCTGTGGAACAGGGCAGCAGCACCCCCTGGGCCAAGTCAAGCCCAGTACAATGCTATGAGAATTGATCCAGCCTGAAGTTGAGAAATTCTGGAAGACCAGCCACCACCAGAAACAGAACTTCTGTTATTGCTGGGAAGAGAATAGGAATGTCTTTCTGGAAAACAAGGAGTCAGTGAAATCTGGTGTCTCCTGGGGCTGCTAAAATAAAAAAAAAGTGGACATCCATGCGTGCAGATTGCTGAGGAGATGAGCTTTGGCCAAGAGCCATCAGGCAGAGACTCAGATGATGTTAATGGGCTATGGCTGGGGAAAAGAGGCATAAATGGAAAGCAGCAGATCTCAGATTGTGTGTGCACAAGAAAAACTTGACAGAAGCAGGGACTGCGCATCCCGCACATGGGAAGAAATCTTTAGGATGTCTCCTAGAATGGGAAGCAGATGATAGGAACTGAAATTTGTGAGGCTGGAAATGTTTATTCTTAGGGCTCCTAATCCCTTTGCCCAAGAGCATGCCCAGGCTCACATTAAAGACCTAGAATGAAGGGTACAAGCTCGGCAACCATTCTCAGAGCATGCAAAAACACTTGGCTGACATGCCTGAGTGCCCAGGGCTGGATTATCTAAACCAGGACGTGGCAGGAAGACTAGTGAAGCAGAAAAGAAAAATAAGTTGAAGGAAACAAAAAGAGAAGTAGTAAATAAAGGGTGAAGAACTGAAGAGAAATAGCACAACTCGATTAGAAAGCTGGGGCTGTTTTTAGAGGCTGGGTTGTGGCTCACCAAGACATACAAGGCAGGAAGGCCACCTCTACCCTCTGATGTGTCCTTCATTCCAATGGTCCTCACTCTTACCTTATCTGAGAACTGCACTTCTCAGTCCTCTGGGATTCTGCATGAGGACAGCCTGTGGCACTTCTGGCTTCCCCAGGCTGGGGCTGATTCTGCAGCAGCAATCCTCCAGCAAGATAACCATCAGTGCTCTATTTGCTCTGGGGGCAGTAAGGGGAGCTTGCCCTTACAGCAGTGTTTAGGAACAATTGGGTGATAACATCTGCTGGGTGACTCCAGTGACTCACTTCAGGGGATTAGGAATAGGATTCCAGAATATAAATTCGTGGCTGTGTATTTAATAAAATTCTCCACATTACAGGATCCACTGGGAACCCCAAGTGGCTCGTACACTGGGCCAAGAGGGATGGGGTGTTCTCACATCACTGGCAGAAGAGCCCTGTTGTGGCAGGGAGAGCACATGGCTGACAAATGGCAAACAGACTCCATCTCTGCTAGCACACACCTCTGCTTGGTAGCAGGGTGATGTGAGAGTACAGCTCCGTACCACAGGGGGTTTGCAACAGCAAACAAAGAAAATCAATGTTTTATGTATCTGACAAAGACAAATTTTACAGTGGGGGTTGCTTACACCTCCAATTAAGCAATTTATCACTTTAATAGAAAGCAGATTCTTCTGCCATTGAGCTGAGGCACAGAAGGGAGTTCTGAAAGATTCTTAAGTGCTCCCTTTCTCTCAGAAGCCAACAGCCAGCTCGGGTTTTTCAGCTGAGTAAGGCAGAGTCTGATGTTAAGCAGATGTGCATCACAGAATGGCACCTGGCAATTTGGAGAGATGCATTCCTCAGGTATTTCACCCTTGCCAGAGAATGGTCATTTCCCAATCATGTTACATTTAAACAAGTTGTCACCTGATGGCACAGCCTGCTTAAATAAGAACACTCTATAATCATCCTAAAATGGATGAGGTGAAAATGCTCTGCCTGGTATCTCACTGTAAAAGTACCCTTAATCCCTGAACACAGATACTAATTAAGACTGATCAGAGATGGAGCATGTCCCGCTGCTTCTTTCAACTTCCCTTCTCCCTCTGGACACAGAGTAACAGCAGCTTGATCCTACAGATGTAGTGGAACTGTATCCAGCATATTCATCACAGCTGTACTGGGGGCAGGCAGCAGCACCTCTGAAAGCCAGTGCACCTCCTCATCCACACCCCATCACCCCTCACCTGCATGCCCTTGCTCTTGAATGCAAGCAAAGGTGTGCTGGTTCACTGAGAGTGCTCTGAGGGGACTGAGGGGAGCAGATTGTTCCAGAACAGACACACACAGAGCTCTGAAAGCATGGGCTGAGTGCTGTGGGTGGCACCACACACAATAAAACCTCACTGTGCCCTGACTGCTCCAGGTAGGAAGGGCACAGGTTAACTGACACATCCCAGCTCCTTCTCTGCAGGAGCTGTTTGTTTTACAGGTAAGGACCAAGTAACTGCTGTTCACACAAGCAGGACAGCACTGTGATGGGGGTAGTTCCAAGACTTGCTAAAATGATCATTTGCTGTAAATTGAGCTTTATCTCCACTTCTATTAAGCCCCTTCATCATTTCCTCAGAATCCACAGGTATGCCTCAGGCTTGGACAACGCCTGATTTATGCACTGAGACAAGTCTCACATCCAAACAGAGCAGCTGCCCCATTAAGATTAAAACTTGTCCTTCTCTCCTCCCTTAAAGGTGAGGCTGCTGTGCCAGTACCACATCTAGCTTCTTCCTTTGTGTGCCATGCTTTTGAAAATCAGAAAGGAAGGAGCAGGCAATATCCTCCCCTCTTATACATGATCAGTATGCAGAAAGAAGGAATGGATTTGCTTTTAGGTAATTATTTCCTGGGGAAAAAATACACTGAAATCAATACTCCTGCCAATCAATATCCCTATTTATTTGCAGAAGATCTTTTACAAAGAAGCTACCAAAGAGCAAACACCAAAAAAGCCAAAACCATGGAACAGAAGCACTAGTATCTGAAAGCCTGAAAGGAGCTTTAGAATTACTAATAGAAAGAGAACAACCAGGAATTAATGACACAATAGAAAGACTCAAAATACACACCACAAAGAGATGGTCCTGGTCCTCACTTGATTAATGGGTAAAATCCACAGCTCTGCAAATGTCACAGAGCTGCTGCTCACGACAGAGCCTGCCATGGACTGTGCTGACAATCTGCTCCTAGCCCTCTCTGTTCTTACTTGCTCAGGGAATTGTTTATGTTTCAGAGGACTTCTCATTCTCCCTGTTCCATAGCAAAAGTACCACACAAAGTGAATCCCAGCAAACCTGAGCAGTACTGGGGGTTTGACTACCAGACCATTCACAGTCACTCCTCTTCAAGGAAAATGCTGACTTTCAGCTGCTCATTTGGAGATCAAAATAATGCTGCTCCATTCTAGTGGAAAATCCACTGATTCCATCTCCTCCATTATCATTTAGGAGCAAGGTGCCTAGTTATAAACTGAGCTATACCCTTAAATGGAATAGTTTTGTGAGTAGATTTAACCAAGTTAGCAGGATTTTACTGGAAAAGCTGAAGCAACAACTATTCCACTCCATTTTTCAGGAGTAATTCTGCCTGTACTGACCACGCTGTTCATGTTCACTGTGGGAACTGGTGCAACACCCCTCACTGTGTGGTGCTGGGGACCTGGGGGAGGGGGCTGCCTTTCTAGGTGGGCTCTGCAAAGCTTCATTCATTCCACAAAAGAAATCACATAAAATACACCAGCCCAAGAACACTGCAAAGGACATCTCCTCATTGAACCTACACATCACCAAAGGTTGATCTATCTTTACCCCAAGCAGCCCAAATTTGGTCACTTTCTGGACACTGTCTGAAAAGCTCCTGTGTGCAATCACTTTAGGGAGGATAGCTGACTTGACATTTTTAGTGGTGATGTAAGTATTCCTCATTTAAAACCACAAGCTCCTCCATGGTGGTGACCCTGAGGAGTGACTCATACCCTGGTCAAAATCAGGCAGGAAGAACAAGTCAGCAAGTCACAAACTTGGATCTAACAAGTTCAGAGCAGGCAAAGAAAACATCAACTCCTACAGCAGAGTGCTGACCTGTACCAACCCTTGTTAGTCTTGTTCATAAGCTGGACATCCCCTCACTGCAAACCCAAGAGAGGAGAAAAGCCCTGGTTGAGGTGGACCTCCTGACAACCCAGAGAGTGCTGCAGCTCTTGCATCAGTTTTCTGCTTCATTTCTTTTACTGCAGCCAGGTCCAGGCCTCAGCAGCGTGCTGAGCTTTGCAGACACTGTGAAAGTAAAACCAGAAGACTGCATTTCTTTTAGCTAAAATCCATGTGCTGTGGAGGTCAAATGGGGACATTTAAAGGAGATCCTCAGGAAGTATTACATTTCCCTCTTGAGTCACAAGTCCAAACAAAACAAGGCATATGGCCTTTTAGTGCATTCCCAAATTTCCTGCACCGGTCAGATTTCTCTTCATTCTGTTTAATCCTATCACTTTTGAACCAGACAAACCTGTATGAATCCTGTCAAGCTGATTCTAAAAAAACCTGCTAAAGACAGAAAGAGAAAGGCAAAGAATTTATACTCTTGGATACAAATCCAAATACTGAAGGTCAGGCACTAAAGGCTGATTCACATCACTGAACTCATCCTTTCAACCACATAGGTGATTCAGTCCAAGCTATAATGTAGCACTAGAGGACCCACAATTCCCAAGTAAACTCCAATGGTAAGTGTTCTCCCAGCAGCTGGCACTCAGCCTTCCTCCAGGGTAGAAGGCAGTCTGCCCTGGATCTCTAATAAAGCAAGACTTCTGTCTGCACTGAGAGGCTGGAATCATTTCCTCATCACAGCCTGTCTCTGACATCTTAGGCTATGTTTCCAGGCATGACAAACTGCTTTAGCCTGAAGATTCTTTCCAGTTCTCATTTGTGAGGTATTTATATCCTGTCCTCATTTTCCAGATTGTTTGCAAACATAACAAAACAACTGTGGTCATAAGATTTTCAAATTTCTCCTTTCTGAAAAATGTGGCAGCCCCAGGGCCAGACCACCTCTTTGTATGGCTGAGTGCCAGACACATCCCACAGACAGGGACACTGCCATGGGCTCCCTCATGCTGCAGCTCATCAATGGATGGGATTTCTCCACACTCCATCCAAGACTGCCCATAAAGAGCACATCCTCTATGAGGTCTAACTCAGAAGAACAGAAAAAAAATCCCATTCTGCTGCCCCAAACCAGAATTCATACAAGTTCAGGGAAGAGGCTGAATCCATACAGCCCTGCTGTTGACTGAAGATGTGGCTTTACAGACAAAGCAGAGCTGGAGGGACACCTGGAAAGCATTTCCCCTTCCCCTCAGGAAAGGGCAGAAAACCTTGGCTTTATAGAATTTACAGATTTCATTAGAAAGGAATGATCTATCTTTCCTTCTGCATCTCCTTCTGGAAACAAGAAGGCGAAATTTGATCTTTGATTTGCACAGCCTGACAGTGAGGAGCTGCAGTTTACCAAATGTGGGAGTTTTATACTGAGTTTCATTGCTTTGAAGGGGACTGGGAAACACTACCAAAACTGCAAACCTAAATAACTACCAGTGGCTGAGCTGCTCACAATGTTCAGACAGTTGCAGAGTCTTCAAATTCCCAGCAGAATCCAACCAAGGATTATGTCTGTCCCACTAACCATACTCCCTAATAATTCTCCTCCAGGGATGCACAGGGGTTGATGACCCCTCCCAGCCATGGCTCCAGGGCAGCCAGCTCCATGGCAATGCCCTCTGTAGTAAGAAGCAGAGCACCCAGCTGGATTCTGCAGTCTCCTGGGCTGCAAGCCCATGGTTTCTCTTTCCACTAGGAATTTCTGCATTCTGGTATTTCCTCTGCCACACAAGAACCCTTATAGATATGCCAGAGCAAGGTGACACAGAAAACCCACTAAAGCCTGCTTAATAAACATCTTTCTTCTGTGCTACTTAACTACTCAGTTCTAATTATCATCTTCATCATCCCCATTTCCTGCAAATAGTCAGCCTTTCTGAACAAAATCTGCTGAAGCTGCAAACATGAACTCTGCCTTACATTTGCAATCGTTTTAAAAAGCATCTTAAGACAGCAAAATCTGGCTCATCAGTTACTGAGCACACCCACCTGCTGCAGAGAATTCCCAGAGCCACTGATGCTCGTGGAGATGTCCAGGGCAGCAGCCAGAGGCTGACCAAAGGGTCAGTAACAAGAGGACACTGAGCCCCAGCAGTTCTGCACCTTTTCCTTCCACAAATAGCTGCTTTCAGAGGGAGGTGGGGGGAAATCCCTTCAAAACCAAGCCAGGAATGATTGCTGTAAGCTGTTGGTCATCATGAGTCAACCCAGGGACACGACAGAGTCTGTCAGCCTGTCCTTGGTTCTCGGCCCTTCCCTCAGCCACACTCGTGAGAAAAGGGGCACCAGAAAGCACTCGGCTGCACCTTCATCCCAGCCCTAGGGGCAATCCAGGGGTGCAGACAATCCTCTTTCTCACCCAACACCTTCTGCCCACTCCTGCATGGTGAAGAGGGATGCTGCATCCCAGGGAAAGGCACAGTTCAGCTCAAAGCATGCCTGCCAGCCAGCATAGAGGAGCTGCCAGCACCCAGTGGCTTTCTGGCAGCAGCATCCTTCCCAAGAGCTCCGTGCTGGCAGCACAAGCACTCATTTCATGATGGTTGGTTTATGATCTTGCCATGCTGCCCTGCTATTTCTGAACAGCGGGGCTGTAATCGAAGGCGTCTGAGGGCCCAGGAGAGAAGGGAGCTATTACACTGCAGAGTTCCTGTGGTGTCCATGGTCTCTGCACGGCAGGATTCAAGCAAAGCCTTTGTGAGGGTTTGGACACTGGACCCAAGAAATTGCTCCACAGCTTTTCCTTTCCTGCCCATTTCTGCTTGTCAGCCACTCACAGTTCCCAAACTCAAGTATTACTTCTCTAAATGAAATGCTCTGGAAGGAACACAGGGCCTTCAAAATGGTCATTAAAAAGGGCCACCCCAACCCATCCAAGAAATCACACATCACTGGCTCTATATTGGTACTGTGGTCTTACAGAATTCCTAAGACAGAATTCCTATGTCAGCTGCAGACACCTGAGGAGCAGCTACTGATGAAAAGGGATACAGGGGACTAGTGTTACAGGCATCAAAAACTTTCACATTCACATTTTGATTCCATCCTTTCCTCTGATCCTGGCATAGCTTGTCAGCTGCATAATCTTTCACACATGCAGCCTGTGATGTGGCATCAACACACCCTACCTACATGAGTTACCTGATGGTTTTCAGAAGATTAGGTTACCTGGTGTTAAAACCAAAGCAATTAATTCAGAAATAAGAGTACAGACATAACATTCAGCACCTCCATTATGGGCTGGTGTTAACTGGAGGGAACTCTGAGAAGCCCACTCTGAGAAGAAACAGGCTGCAAGCTGCTGCTGCTCATCAGAGCCCAAGTTTGTGACAAGAAAAAGACAATAAGCTAAAATAATGTGATGCAGTCTTCCCTGTTAACATCATCTGCCACTCCTCCTCTGGCACATTCCAGTACCTTGGCTGCTGCTTTAGGGAACCTCTCCTTGTACAACTCCCAGCGCTTTCATGAGCACTAAGCAGAGACTGGAAAAAAGAGCAGCAGCCCAAGCTACCAGAAAGGGATTTCCTTGGTATGTGAACTGCTGGACAGTATGTGCTGACATTTCAGTCCCAGAGAGCACAGAACACGTCACAAGAACATGAGGTTGCTGTTGCTCTAGGACAGGGCTAAGACTCATTATCCATCTTTATCAATCAGCAAGGAAGTAAAGACTACATTTCACTCCACTGCAGCCAGGTCTGCTCAGAGTGGACCCTCTTGTTCCTGTTCAGTGGCACTTACCCCTGCACAGGACAGGAGTGGGTGAACTCCAACAGCCTGCAGCCGGCTGTGAATGAGCGAGGGAAAGACAAGCCTCTACCTAGGGGCCTCAGCAGCCCAGCAAAGTTTTACTTCCACCTCTGCAGGAATTGTGAGGGCCTTAGACAGAGCTAGTGCCAAGAGAGATGCCCAAATATCAGCTTCTGAGGTGCACACGTGTTGAGCCAGGGTCCTGCAGCTCATGTGTTCCCTCTGAGTTCAGATGGGCTGTGCAGCACCTTCCTCACTTAGGATGGGATGGTTACACTTTGTACTGCTGCCATGGGGCTACACCACCAGTGACATACACCCTGCCACCAGTGCCATGGCTGAAGCAGGGACATGTACATCAACAGAATTAGCTCATTTGAATTTCTTAACCAGTCACTGCAGCTGGTCAAAAAATCCAAACCCATTCCTTACCTGAGAAGGCTGTTTCATGGTGCCCTTCACAGCGTCTCACTAAGAACCAGTCCCCCCCTCACCTGCACAGAGCAAACTCCACAAGTGTGCTCAATCCCCCAAATTCCCTCTTAAGAGATACTACAGGTATGCCAAATCCCAGCAACACCTGCCCCATGGTCTCTCTGGACACAAGAACCACAAAGCAGCTCAAACTTCTCCCCACACTGACTGAAACAGCAAATGGCCTGCCTGGACACACAGCCTGTGTTTGTAACAGGAGCTGCACAGACTCTCTGTGCCAAGGAAGAAAAACATGTAAAATCTTGAGTTCCTGTGAGCAGCTGAGATGCTTCCCTGCTCAGCTGACAGCTCCCCTTCTCCAGGCCTGCACGGGGGAGGACAGATCTGAATGCTCCAGACAGACCCTCTGCAATGTCCTCCTGCATTAATGGGCAGCACTACACGGCAAACATTTGCTCCAGCAGCCTCAGAACCCAACAGCCCCTCCAAAGACAGCAGTATCCCATACAAAGGAGCACTTTTTACCTTTTCTGCCAATTCTCTGTACAGTCAGGGGTAAAACAATTACCTCATTACAGTCGCACACCAAATTCCCTTCTGCTGGAATTCACATCAGCCCTACTGCAACTTTATAACATTTGCATTATAAAAATGTCTGCAAAAGAGGCCAAGAAAAACAGCTTTTTGTTCAGAGGAAGCTCTGTGGTCAAGATGATGTCATCAGAAAGCGCCAAATTAATTTCCTGTGGTTACATCCTACAGGAAATCCAAGAAGCTCAGCTTTCTTGCTAAACCAAGTAGTCATTTGTTGTCAATAACTGTTAATTATGTGCCCAGATGTGTCATGAACTAAGGACTATTACGATTAGCCCTCATTCCCTGGGCTCCCCACAGTGAGATCTGTTTAAATCAGTGGGCTGAAGACCAGGCAAAATGCTCCAGCCCCACGTCCCAGACCAGCCTGGGGTTCTGGGGCTGCTCTGCTCATACCAGCACATCAACTCCCCTGCTGCTGCCTCCAGGCCCCACAATGGGGGATGTGCTGGGCAAGAAACCCCATGGAAGAGCAGTAGCCACACAGGTTACCCTGTTAGCAGCAACAGGGACCTCGATCAAGAAAACCGTACAAATGAGGACAAGTAACAGCTTTTCTGCTCTTCATGAACAGAAACAAGGAAATCAGGAGTGATTCAGGAGGTTTTCCAGTTGGTAAAATAATCAAGGAAATGTCTAGGAAGTCCCTCCCCCAGCCACAGTCCTTCCACAACCTACTGAAAGATGCATTTTTCCAAGGCTTACTTGATACTTAACTTACCAAGTAAGTTACTAAAGCAGTAAAGCATTCAGCAAGTATTAGCAGAACTTTTCCACAACTTACCACTGGGAAACTGATCTTCCTCAGTTTTTAGATCTCCCTCAAAACGACCTGTGCTTATGTGAATTCTCACCTGCCCTGCTGCCTCTAGCTCTTCCCTGTGTCTGCCATGCAAGCACCAATCTCCATTTTCCCACTCACAGCAGAGGGGAATCCCTGGAGCAGGGGACAGGTTTTGTATCTGTGCACTAAAATATGATTCTGTCCTTACAGTGAACTTTCAGTAGAAATCCCTTGGGACAGCCTCCTCAGTCTGTGCAGCCCACTTCCCTGCACTGGCAGGGAGCCCAGCATAATTGCATGGTCAGGAATTGTATGGTCAAGGCAAGGCAGATCCTGCACAATTTGTTTTCAGGTTTGCATGGGCTCTTTTTGTTTTCACTGGCGTTTAGACTAAGCGTGTTTTATGCAAACACTGGGAACAGAGACCTTGCCCATTTCTGGTCTGGAAAAGGCACAACTTAGGATACAGCTTAACAGAATCCAGGTCAGCAGCACCTGTAACAGTGGGAAACCTGATGAGGACAGCGAGGGCTCAGCTGGTACTGACATTCAGCTGTACTGACACTGACCCAGCTCCCACCCTGGAGCCCAGAGCCTCTGTGCTGCAGGAACACGGATGCTAAGGGAGAAGGTGGCAAAAGGACCTACCCAGAGCCCAGAGATGGGGGAGGCAAATGGACAAGCCAAGCATCCTGCCCCTTGCACTCACATATCATATCTGTTGGTACAAAGACTTTCCTAACAGAAGGCAAGTGGACACCCAGGAGGAGAAGTCACAGTTTCCAAATTCTTGGGGTGAAACAGGGCAGATAGACAAGGCTTTTTGATACACTCAGATCTGCCTGGAAAACCATGCAGTGCAGACTACCAGCTTTGTCTGGTTAATAAGCTTCCTACCTCTCTGTCCTTGAGCTTCATGGCAAGCACCAGCTGATGTCTGTGGTTAGTAAGGGCCTCCCGGTAATTTCCTTTGGAGAAGAATGCAGAGCCCAGATTTCCATGAGCTCGGCATTCTCCTGTCTGGTCACCTGTGTCACAAGCAAACAAAACAAAGATTAGCTAATACAGGCACTGCTGGAAGCATCCAGTGGGAAGACTGAAACATGGGGTACCAGTGATGCTCTGGTGAGAACCACCATTAGAACAAACTCATCTTTACGTTTAATACACAGCCAAACTTCCCTCTTTGCTGGCCTTCAGAAACTTCTGCAATAGCCATCAATCTTATTTTTAGAATTGTTTTACTTTCTTCTGTGGCCTAACATTTGGCAATTTTCCATTCCTTCCTTGTTTATTCCTTGTCTGACATTGTGAAGGTCAGTCAATGGCCAAGGCCTAGAACAAGCACAAAGCATGCCAGCTTTCTCCAGAAAGCAATTCTGCAGCACAACTCAGCTCAGATGTACAAAGTACACCTACAACTATCTTCAAGAGAGCAGTCCCTATGCTCTCAGTGAACAGTCCTGGCTCAACCCTTTGGGCATTGTCTCTCCAGCTCTGCACAGTCAGAGCTTTGTCTCACACCTGCTTGCTCTCCTACAGCACCCCATGAAGTTGAATGCTCTCTCACTGTTGTGCAGAATATACTGTACTCAAGAGGCATCTCTGAATTTGTTTATTTTTAAACACTCTTAGTTCATCATTGTGTCACTACTGATTTGTTCCTTCCCTGGCTACTGCTCCAAAATCTCAGAGTGAGTACTTTTGTCCATCAAATACTTGGAAAAGCAGATGGCTTCATTTAAGACTCATGTAAGGTTCTGAGCCCAAGTCTACACAGGGAATACAAGCAGTTCCCATATACATAACATCAGGTAATTAGAAGGCCCTGTAAAACCTTAGCCCATCCATTGATCATCTGCCCCTTCACATTGGCATGCAAACAGGGATGCACAAACCTGCAGTCTGCACATTTCAAAAGCTTCAGACTGGATTTAGCAGCTTGTGAAAACCCACAGAAACCCGAGCATTCGAGAGAGATGCTGATCATTAACCTAGCTCTTGATTTGTTCCACCAGTCCCGACCCAGCACTCCAGGAGTGAAAGGAGGATTCTTACCTAAACTCTTGGCTACATCCAAGTCCTGCTGCATGTATCCAGTGCTTTTCTCCGTGTTCCCCAGTGACCAGTACGCACTGCTCAGTGCAGAGAACACTGATCCCCGCAGCTTCAGGCTGCACGTGCCAATCTTCAGGGCAGCCTCCAGCACCACCACAGAGGCCCCGTGGTGGCCTGCAGTCAGGAGCTCCTGGCCAATCACAGACACCACCACAAAGGGGCTCTTGTCCAGCTTCATCTTCTGCAGTTGTTGGTAGGTGGGCTCCAGGGACTCTGAAGCGCAAAAACGAGGACAGAGATACTCAGCAAATCAAGTTACTTTCATCAGGAATCACCTTCATAACTCATCTTGATTTTTTCATAAACAAATGACACATTACTTAAGGGCCAGAAAACTAAATCCAACAAAGATTTATTAAGGGAGCTTGGGGCTCAAAGGTACCATCTAAGATCTGGCATATCAAGACAGATCACCTGGCAAGCTGCTGTTTGTTTCTGCCTTGCAGAAAGCACTTCAGGAAGGCAGCACAAGAACAGAGCTTAGAGCAGTCTCAGCACAGAGCAGTCTCATACTGAGCTCTGAAGTCTGCCCTAATGGCAGAAGGAATACAGAAGATATCTGTGGAATTTTGTAGGAAACTGGAAATGGGCCATCTGCAGTGTCTGAGAGCACTGCAGTTTTTGCACTTTCAGCACAAACCTTCAGATGAACGTCTGCAAAGTCTGTGCCTGTCCAGATACCCAAACACATGGGTGCTAAGAGAAGTGACCAAAACTGGAGAAAGAAGCTGCTCCTTCTGCAGGAGACAGTGCTGTTGTGACATGAAAGCACTGGATCTACCCAACTGCTTCAATTTGTCTAACTGCAGCAGGGAGCACAGTTGATACACAGCTGCGGGGCAGTCAGCCAGAGATTGTCCTGCCAAATTTGGGGATGCTCCCACAGAATACCATATAACCTGCATTCTGAACAGCAGCCTTAGTACCTTTGGGTAGCAAATCAAATTGCATTCACCAGGTAACTGCTGTATAGGACAAACTTCCAGATTAATTCATTTTGGAGGATGGAGAAAAACACTGTAAAAAATGAAACACCAACAAGGACATTTTTTCATTTCAGTGCTCCTTGGCTCCTAAGCCCTGTGGCCCCCAGCACCATCTGCTGAGGATGACAATTGCCATGTTCCCTCCTGACTAATGGCATTAGGGCATAGCAGCACAAAGCCTGCAAGAGAAACAGAGCTAGGAGGAGACAACCCCTTCCTCTAGAGAAAAAAATCTTGGAAACGGGGACATGATGAAAGAGAGGCAAAGCACTGCACAGCTCATATGGCTTCAAGGTCTCTGTGATTTCAAACATTGCTTGAACAGAAGTGAATTAGCAGAGCAGCCTTTTTGCCTTCTGGAATGCTGTGTTTTCAGAGACAGTAGTACCACAGAAAAGCTGCTGATGTGCTCTTCTGGGCAAACACTGGCCTGGGGCATTTCAGATGTGCTGCTCCCAACCAAAACAGTGTGGGAAGTTGTTCCAGTTACAACACAGCCAGGGCCACAGCAGCACACACCTCTGCCTGTGCTGATACTGGAGAAAGGAAAAACGAACAAGGACTGCATGGGAACTGCTGTACAACCCCAGTCTGATTCATCTCCAGTGCCCCTCAAGCTGGCTATCACCATCTTACTGTCCCATTCAACCAGAAGGATAGTTTTTGCTCCTCCTGTAACTTCAGGCTCCATTCTTGGCATCCTCCTGACTCAGCAGAGAAGCCAAATCTTGCAATCTCTCCCTTCAGGCCTCCAGGTCCTCCTCTCCTCAGATGCTGGGACCAAAGCTCCCACCTCTGGCTCCCTCAGCAGAGGTGACACCCCCGAGAAGCCCCGTGTGCTTACCTCGCATGGGAGACTTCATGGCGGCCTCCACCATGCCGACCAGAAGCTGAAGGCTCTTGGGATCCTGCGCCAGCCCCGAGGCAAAGGCGGCCAGCGCATCCGCATGGCGTCCCAGGTACTGCAGGGCCACGCCCTGACGGAAGTATGCCTGCAGGAACAGAGCAGTGCCCATCACTGAGCCAGCACAAACAGGCACAGATAACACAGCTGCCCTCACCCCATGCCAGCTCACACCATTGCACTCTGGATTCTCTGGTCACGCCGGTTACAATCAATGCCACCCAACGCTGCAGTCCGGTCTGTGAATCCCACAAGTGTGTACCCCCTCATTGTGATCACCTTCTGAGCTTTAGCAAGGCCTCTGAACTGCTCTGGAGACCAGGGTTGGTCACTACTACTAAGGCAAAGCTTACTCCTTGGACTTGGCCAAATACTACCTCTTAACTACTTATAACCAGATGCTTTTTCTCAAGACCTTCCTTTCCAGTCTTGGCTCACAAAGCACAAAAGCAACCAAAACTCTCTCTCATCAGCTCTTGTCAACGAGTTCAGTATCAAGATCCAGCACCAGCAGGGCCCAAAATGTACTGAAAGCTCAAGCTGCAATGAAACACAACACAAAGATGCAGCCAGGAGCTGAACCTTCTTTCTCCACTCACAGCCACTGAGGCAGACACTGCCCTGCACTGCCCCACTTGCTAAGTGCTCTACATATACAACACACACACATACACATGTATACATTGATCTATACAAGCTGCTTTGACTAAAGCAAGACACTTAAAATTCTGAAACTGTTTACAAGACCATTTTTCTTCATTTCTTTATTTTCCAGAAAACCATTTATGGGAACCTGCAATACCTTCAAAGTAACTTGTATCTCCTATCACCATGTATCTCCATTTCTACATCAGTAACATCAAAATGCAGCTGCAAAGCATTCCCAAAGAAAGCTCTCACATCTCCACACACTGGCATACCAGGAACCTACACACAAAGCAGGAACTTCAGACACAAGCTCTGCTCACACAATGAGCACAGGCAAAGTCCGGGCCCAAAGGCTCTCCAGAGCTGCCTGGGAGACACTGGGGAAAAAGACCACAGAAAACACAATCCAGTATTTACAAAGTACTCGGGTATTTGTAGCTCATACATCTGGACACTGTTTTATAAAAAGGTCTTGAATCTTTTAAGCACCTTTGATGCCTGTTACTCAGGTTTTATCTTCATGCCCAGCTAATACCTTTCTAATGCAAATTTTGCTGCACTTTAAGTTCATTCAAACCTGTTTCAATAGCACAAACAAAGAGGATAAAGCATTACTTGTATTCTTTAAAAGCGTTTTAAGAACCAATACTGCTCCTTGAGATTGGCTCTCTTGGCTAGGACCTCATCCATAATAGCACATCTTGAGACCTGCACTCAAGATACATTAGGTATACATCTGGGAAGTCTTTTTACTTAAACAGGAGAAATCTTTAATTAATTTTTGAACTCGTTAGAGCATTCAGGCACTTTTGGACTCCAATCCAAGAAGGCAGAGATTAAGGAAAATCAGAAATGATGTGAGAAATTTAGAGACATGAATATTTAATCTCTTTTCCATTAGTAAGCCTTGATTGTAGAACCCCTTTTAATGAATTCAATGAAGGCAAAATGCTTTTCATTAACCTTTAGTATAAATGTGTTCTTATTGAACCAAACAAGCCACTGTACTGGAAACCCAATTCAGTGTTAACTAGATTACAAGCATGAAGCTTTAAATCAAAGAAAATACAAAGAACTAACAACATGCAGCAGCCACCAAGCACAAGTCCTCCCAGCAGAGTGTGAAGTGTCACCTAAATCATGCTGTACACTATTAAGTCTTGTTTTTGCAGAATTACCATCTAATGACTTTCTTTACTGCCTGATGACAGAGGGACTTGGACACAGCATGACTCTGACTGGGACCTTTCCAGCCCACAAAGCTGCTTGGCCCAGGACAGCTGTGCCTGCCTGATTCAGCTCTCCAGAAGGTGGGCATGGACACGCAGCCACCAGCACCGAGCTCCATGCGGTGTGTGGAAATCTTCAGCACCCTGTGCTTCACTGGCCCATCCTGAATGCTGAGAAATGAGAATCCCCATCCTCTGAACCCACACATGGAGGAGACACACAGGCTCCAGGTGACAGGAGGAGACAAGGAGCAAGACTCACAAACACACATTTCAGTTCCGCACATTCTGAACATCCTTTATGGAAAGGGCTTTTATCCGCTCCCCACATCTATTCCTGGAAGTGCCCCTGGAAACCATTTAATTTGAATACAAACACAACATTCAAAGCCCAAAAGAGAAACCTATTAATCATAACAGAAAGTACAATTTTGGCCTATTTTTCTCCTGCAAAAAACCCTTCCTTCCTTCCTCTTCCAGTTTCCAGCATACACAAGAATGCTCTCTGCACATTGTGTTCCCCACGGACCTTTAACTAAATAAATAAAAAGCATACACATCACCTATTTCCTCCCCAAGAGACACTCACAAGTTAGTTTAGCATTGGAATGAAGACACTGTATCAAGGGGAAAAGTCTGCAAAGAGGAAATGGTGAGAATCACCCTTTGGAAGAGGAGAGGAAAAGGGAAGGCAGGGAGCCAGCAGCTGCAGCTGAAGGAATGAGCCAAGGAGCAGCTCCTGGTCCTGACACAGACAGAGCCTCTTCCCCTGCTGAGAGAGCTTTAAATTTTAAATCACATTATGTGAAGATACTACAGTGCTCACTCTACAGTAACAGTGACATTAATTTTCCAGTGATCCCAAATAAAAAAACCATCAATTCCTTTTAAGAAGATTAAAGCAAGGAGAGAGAGAATGTTTCACTAAAGACAAGATAAAAAACAGCAGGTGTTTTCTAACCTGGCTCTCTACATCCTCAGTGTAATACAGACAGCTGGAACCATCCCTTTCATTTTTGCAGTCTCTGCATCACACTTTCCAGGAACAAGGCACTGTGCAAGAAGAAAGCCTCACTCTCAGCTGGAATTTGGCATCAGATACACTCCCTCAATGGGAACTCTTTTCTCCTGTCCTTGTGTTAGCAGGATGGACACAGCTGTGCTGTTCCCACCTCCAGAGCCACAGCATGTCAGGGGATCCCAGCACCTGCACCCACCCCTCCATCCTGAGCTCTGCCCAGCACACCCACTGCCTGCAGAAGGACAGGGAGAGCAGGGATGCAGCTCTTGCCAGCAGGAGCCTTTCGGGAAGGGAAGAGGATTAAAGAGCCCAAAGCAGCTCTACAAAGCAGCCAATCTCATCAAGTCCCCAGTACTACACTGGAGAGGCTGTTAAATGAGCATTCCCACAGAATTCTGAGAATCAGACACCACTGCAGGCTCACACAGCCAGCTGAGCCCAGCCTTCTGCACTATGCTTCTGACCAGTTACCCCATTTCAGGCAGCCAAGGGAAGGAGGGAGGACAAGGAATAGATAGTGCTTTTTATCCATAATACCTTTGATATTCTGGAAGCAAAAATAAGTTATTCTAATTAATTAACTGGCAAAATATATTTGGCACTTCAGACTTCTGAGCTATGCAAAACACTGTTGCAGTAACAGAGGCTGCTCACACTGCTGGCCTCGGGACAGAACCCAGGGATGTGAAGTGGCATCACTCCCAGCACAGGATCCAAAGGAGAATAAGCCTTCCCACCTCATTCCAGGTTTTGCCACCCATTTTTGCAGACTTGCCTCTTTGCCCCATGCTTTTCAGAACATTCCGTGTATTCACAGCTGCAATAAAGTTTTTTACTGCTTTTCCCTACACTCAATTTTACAAAACTTGTATGAGCATACGAAGAGCACAGGGCAGTTCTGTGGGGCCAGCTGGTGGACACAGCACAGTCAGCATCTGCCTAGGCAGGCACAGCTCCTCTCGGCAATTCTAAGCACAAGACCTTTATTTTCTGCTCGATTTATTGACCCATGTAGTTTCCACTTGTGTTTATTATAGCCCATTTAATGGAAAAGGAGAGTTTCTGTCTGTCTTACTAGGAGCTGCCACTGGACTGACAGCTGCAGTGCCGAGGCAACACAAATAAACATATTTATTAGCTTTTTGATCCTCATCATTTGAGATCCCACCTGGATAACTGTCTAGACCCTGAATACTAGATTTTCCTGTGCAACCTGAAACAGGATTAGAATGCAAATGCCATAATTGAATGGCCAGTATCAAGAAGGGAGCTGAAATTTTTATTAAATCTTCTGCTATCAATATGCAAGAACTGTTTTAGGCAACAGTAATTTGTTTATAATTAATACAAAATATGCAATGAAGATAAAAATACAGTACAAAGACACAGCATGTGTAAATAACGAATGGGACCTTTAAGCTCCCCAAGATTTTGCTAAATAAAACCAAATCAAGGTCCATCCCACAAGGAATGCAGAAACAGATTCTACATTTGGGATCTCCCCTCCTTGCTCAGGAGCTCCTGTGCCTCCTCCTGCACCCTCCCTTTCTGCAGGGATCCCACTGCCATCACAGGCCACAGCTGCATTGCCCTGCCAGGGCTCACCTTGTCCCTCTGCCACCAAACCTCACACTACAGGCTCATGGACATGGCACAGTGCTGGCCAACATTAATTGGGCAACAGAGACAGAGGAACGAAACTGGAACAGCATCAGAAGAACCTGCAGCAGAAAATTCCTGTCAAACAAACAGGGGAAACCTGAAAAAGAGCACCTCAGTCTTAGAACAAAGGCTGCCATTGAGCACAGGGGAGGAAACTCAAACCACCCTGGTGCTGCTGTCAGCTTCGGACCCTGGACAGCCCCGGCCATCAGGGCAGGAAAGGCAAACACACAGACAACGCTCCTTCCATAATGCTCCCTTGGTTTGCCAGGTCAGGAGAAGATGCCAAAACCAGCAGGAATAATCTCTGATGCATTTAATGCCTGCTCTCAGTCTGCAGAACACCTCTGGTGCAGTCAGACCCGCTGCCCCTCAGGGCTGCCCATGCCAGCTGCCAGGGCTGACCAGTGCTGTGCAAGGGAGCAGCAGAAGGGAGGGAATGTGTGAACAGCTGCCACAGCTTCTCAGGGCCAAGCACCAGGTTGAATCTGTCCTCTCCCCCTGTAACTGTTTTACAGCCAAATTTTAGAGAAAAATACGGACAAATCTCTGCTGTGGGATTTCAGGAATGTGAGGAGAGGGAAGACTGCACTTTAATTCAGAACATATGTAGCACATGCATAAATACTGCTGCTGACCACACGAGCTGAATTCCTGCTTTCCCAAAATTAAGGTTGCACCCCAGGTAACACTTTTCCTTCATAGTCCTACATCTGGCTGACATCTGAGCCACAGCTGTCAGCCTGCCCTGGAGAATCAGTACAACAGATTTGTTGTCTCTGCAGCTCTGTTTCTTTATTTTCTACCTGCTTTCATCCAAGGTGCCTCTTACAGAACTACACTACTTAGAAATGGAAATTTCCTCTAAGCCCCATTGAGCCTATACAGAAAAACAAGATGGGTGTGTGTGTAAAACATCTTGCCTGGTTTTATCCAAAGAGCATTTAATCATTCTTATTAATTGTGCTTCCACTACCTGCTAATGGGATTCTGTGCACAGCTCACTTGCCCACATGAAACAAATCGAATTTAAACAGTAAATAAAGAGTCAAACCTTTGTTTACTTAGTTGAAGTAAACAGCACAGCTTTTCACAGAGCTTATCCTTGTTGCTCCTTTCTCACATGCTTCAGGCTTATCCTAGGAACAGCAGCTACATCCTGGAACTCCTCTTCAGAGGACATCCCTCTCCTTCCCTAACAGCAGGTGCCAGCAGACAATCTTCCTGTCTTTATATACAACTCTTAACAATCATTTAACAGCAAGAACCAGCTATGAGTGGAGGGAGGAAAGTGCTCTGGAGGAATAACAACCAACCTGTCAGGGCCCAAGTACAACACAAGGAAAACAGAATGAGCCTCTTCTGTGTGAGGCTAAATAGCCACAGCACTGCAGCATCTGCTACGGTTTCTTCACGAGGACGACAGGGACAGTTTGGCACAATTTTTAGCTAATCAACTTCTTTCAGAAATGGCAGAAGAAAAGCCAGGCCACCTTCCATCCTGCTCAGAAGTAACATTAGTCTTTGTAAGATAGTGTTAGAAATTTAAGAGACACAGAATTATACAGAACTTAAACTAAATGGATTAGCTGACATCTTTAGGTGGCTTCTCAAGGAAGCTTGGGGCAGAGGCAGGGCTGGTTTGAACACCATTATCACCTATGTTTAGTTTCCTTTCAGCACTGTACTATGATATAAATTGTAAATTTAATTCTTTTCCCCAATCCAGGTACTGCTCCTGTGGACCCCAATACTGGGCCCTCTTGGCTTCACTTTCCATCTGTAAAATCCCTGAGTCTTACACTTCCCAATTATCCTACCTCCTCCAAGTTTTAGCTGCTGTTTGATTTCTGTGAATCTGAAAAGCATTTAGAGTTGTTTTGGAAATGCTCTTGTCTGCACTGAGATACAGCAGAGGTCATTTAACAACTCTTTAACAACTTTGACTTACCATGACAAGGTGCTTCACCCAAATGACTCAAAACCTCTGTAATTGCTGAAAGTCAGATAAACATTGACCAGCAAATGGTGATTTGTGTGTTACAAGAATGAGTGAAGTGCAATATTTTAAATCCTAGCATTTCAGGATTTTAACACAGATGGTTTTTCCAATACAGCAGGCAGACTCCACAAGAGCAACAGCTCTGCATACAACCAAACATTCAAAGAGAAGAGAAATGCACCCTGAGAGCTGCCAGAATTACACTGGGCTTTGTGGAAAACAAGCCCCAAAGCCACTTCCTTATCACACATCTCCATGGGTCCATTCTCAAGACTGCCCTGATCTTAAGCTACATCCTTACTTACCGGTGAAGCAGGAAAAAAACCTGAGCAGTACAATCTCCAGGAGAGCAGAGCAGAAGACAAAAGTAATATGAAATCCACAGCAGTTAGAGCACAGGGTAACAGTGACTGCCACGTGCTCACAGGTGGGTGGCTGCAGTGTACCTGCAGCTGGGAGTTGTTCCATATTCCCTGGAGAAGCAGCTGATGCTCAGCAGGGCCTGTGACAGAGAAGCCCAGCACACACCTACTGCAGACACAGGCTCCTGCCTCTTGGCTCACCGTCACCCTGCCAGCGCCCAGCCAGCACTGCCTGCCAAGGACAAAGCTGATGACAGGGGAGAGGGGAAAAATCAAATTTGCAAAAGTACTAAACATATAAATCTCTTTGGCCCAAGTGAACGTGGGAAAAATTCTTCAGAGGGGACGTCCCATTTAGCAAGTTTTGCCAGATCATTACTCTTGTAATGCAAAGGGGAGAAACATCAACACCATGTTTCCCTACAATGATTCGCCTCCTTTATCACAGATCTCTGAAGCACCAAGTAAT
Source organism: Pycnonotus jocosus (assembly GCA_013400435.1). Taxonomy (NCBI): domain Eukaryota; kingdom Metazoa; phylum Chordata; class Aves; order Passeriformes; family Pycnonotidae; genus Pycnonotus; species Pycnonotus jocosus. The sequence goes on from VWYP01006730.1 coordinate 224,647, forward strand.
TTAGTAGTTGCTATGGAAACTGCTAGTTTTATTGAACAGCCCTGAAAGGGTCAAGAGGTACCATGAAACTGGCCAATTGTAAATTATTTCCCTGCTAAACATCTGCTTTATTTTAGTTGCCCTACCACTTCTCTGTTTTGCTGTTAGAACAGTATCTGGATGGACTCCAGAATAGGTGTCATTCTTCAGTGGGGCTGCAACAGCCAAGTCCAAAAATAGCGATTTTCATTTTCTAATACTCTGAAAAATCCTTCAAACAAAGGAGCCCTACTGAGGGCAGAAAAGCAAAGGACTGGGTGCTCTTCCTTCTTGCACACATGAGAACCAACTTGAGGCAGTGGTAACCAACACAAAGGGCTGGTTTTCACCATGATCACTGGGGTTTTCACATGGCTGCTTGCACCAGCCACGAGATGTACAACCCATCAGACTGATCCACTGTGACTTCAGAAAAGGGACAAAACAGCAATAGAAGAGCACCCTGCCCTTCTCAGCAAGCACTCAGCTCTTCTCAGCTTTGCAACCCCAAGAAAAAAAAGTCTCCCTTGCCAGCAAGGGTCTGTGGTCTAGGAACACAAAACATTGCATTGCCTGTACCAGACTACCAGAAAACAATGTAATCTACCTTCCTTCATTCATCCTACAGAAAATGGCACCAGGGATTCCAAATGCTAGTTAGCAGCTTCCATTCCCACAGGCCAGGAGGACAGCAAGAGCATTGGCTGCATTTCCATCTTTGCTATTGAACTCACTGGATTTGTGTCAGTTCCACAAAAGTGCCAAATTTCTTATTAGTCCTATTTATTGAATGTGTGTCTGTGAAGCAAGGTTTCCTCTCTGGAGGACATGAGCAGCTCCCCTGTGCAGAGGCACTCTCTTGTGTCTTTCTCACAGACAGAAAGCTGCCCTAGGCAACATCACCTGGAGATCCTTACTCCAACATCTTTAAGTTACCTTTAATGTTATCTTTAAGTAACCTTTAAGTTACAACTGCACTTAATTCAAATAACTGGAGTAGGCAGGAGAGAGCATTTTATTACAGAACATACCTGAATTTAAGAGGCTGCCTGCTTTCTAATGACAACCATGCCTAAGTTCTGTGCCCAGGGCAAGCCAGTAAAGGGCAGGCTCTGTTCCCTCCTCATACATTTCTCCGTTCTTCATCTGGCTGAAATTATTCAAGTGATGACAAAGAAAGCAAAAGCTGTATCTATGTAGACAAGTTCTGGTCTTTCTCACATATCCTGTGAACTCTATTACTTGTGTAAAGTCTTGGCTTGGAAGAAAATATTCTAAGTTCCGAGGTATTTGGCATGCCTTGGTATGGTGACTCCAGCCTTGACTCAGACTTTCCACCCTCAGGAATCCCAGGAGAAATGAAGACATTTTTCTGTACATCCACAGGAAAATTTCTCCTTCGTCAGGCAATGAGTTCATAGTATTAATTTCAGTTCTCCTTTCTAAAATTATCCACCACAGACTAAAACTTCCACACACTGGAACACAGCAGATAGCGAGGCATTGCTCTGTTAGGATACACTCAGCAGAAGGACTTCTCACAAGGCCAGGGCTTGCTTGCCTGCAGAGCTCAAGCCTGGACTCCTGAGAAAGTTATCAGGGCTGTATAGAAACTGCAAATCATGCAGACATAGCTACAGAGAGACGAAAACCAGAGAGAAACGTTTGATGTGTCACAGTTCCTTCCAGTTAATGGGAATTCATTACATCTGGACTCTGATGCAGGCAGGTGCCAGGTGGTAGAAGAGCCTTCCTATGTACAAATATGAGGAGGACACGCTAAACCAAGAGATCCTACACTTATAGAGGCATGGTTCAGGAATGCTGGAGGAGAAAACCAAGCAGTGCCCTGCTCTGGGACCACAGCCTGGTCAGAGGACAAGGGAGTCCCAGATGACTGGAACTGCTCAGCAGCAGAATCTGGTGTGTTAATTCCCTCCTGATTAACAGACACAGCAACTGCCCTTACAAAACCAACAGCTTGAGGCTTGTGGTACCAAGGATCTGTTCAGCATTCTGCAACACAACACCCCACAGTAAGAGCTCACTCCAGCCAGGAGCCCCTGGGCACAGGCAGAACTCTGAGCACCAGGCATGCACCACTGGCACAGACCTCCTTGGCTGTGCCCCCAAGGACAAACCCTTCCTTAAGCCTTTCCTGCAACTTCCTCTTCTGCTGGCCTCTCTTTTGGCATTTCCTAGAGGATGTTCTGACAAGCAGGTCACTGCTGTTCAGCTGCAGCATTCGTGCAGGGTAAATGCAGCCACAGTGAAAACTGTGTCTCTAGGGAAGGAGAAAGCTCACAATAATTACAGTTTGCTGAGACACTTTCAGCAATAGGGACAGCTGTAGGCTCTTCCCTGTCTATGAATTGAACAAATGTGAACTTTGGGTGAGAGGTTTAATACAGTAAGCACTAGGCAAGTCTCCCCCAACAAGGTACCAAGAGCAAGCAGGAGAACAAAGAGAAGAAAGCGCTGCCTGCTGCTTGCCACCAGCCTGCAGCCCCGTCAGAGTGCTGGCAGGAGAACAAGCAGGCTTAGTGAATAATTGAAGATACAGCGATGAAACCTCAGAATGGCAGAGGCATAATACAGTTTTGTAGGTTTCATCATGAAGCCTTGAATTCCCAAATAAGACACACTGAATAATTTATCTCTGTGTCAGCATTGGGTCATCAGCTGTTCACTCAGCACGCTTCAAGACACTTGAATGAGTCTGAACTGACTAAAGAACAGAGTCGAGAGGGAAGAGGTCATGAAAACTCAACCCACTCACCCTTCCAAACACTAAGCTCAGATAAAAATGTGTAGACCCTTCAGTCATGCCCTGTGCATGATGTCCCACAGGTTCTGAACCTGCTTTAGTGCTGCCCAGCACCACCTCACTCCAGTGCTGCTCTTCTGCACAAGAGACCAGGGAACCCTCCCGTGCTGGGCTGGCTTCAGGCTGGCATCTGCCACCCTGTCACCCAGGCTCAGGCTCATCCAGCCCAGATCCAGAGGCTCACCTGTCTGTAGTATCTCGAAGCCCACAGCTCTGAGCCCCTAGATACCACTCACTCACCAGTGCAGGTGATTAACACCACACAGCCTTTGCCCAGACATCATTTGGAGCTTGCCAGGCAGCTAAGTGCATTCAGGTTTTATTGGCTTAGTGTTACTTTTTTCACATTTTTAGGATTCACTGCTGGGCAGGTACCTGTGCAGCAATCCATACCCAGCCTGTTTAATCAATAACTGTTTGGCAGCAAGTAAAAATCCATCTTCAAGTGGAATTCCACAACTGCCACACCCAACCACCCATGATGAGATCAGAGAGCACAGCTCAATCTGTCTGGGCAATCTGCTTTACTAGAAATCTGCTTTAGATAATATGAGCACACAGGCAGGTCACACACAACAAAGCTTGTAGGATTTAAATCAATTCTCCACCATCAAAGGCTTTCCCACATACTAATATCCTGAAACAGCCTCTATCAATACTGACTGACCTGGTAGCATGAGTAATTACCTCCTAGTTCATCCTTTAAATGACAGAAGAATCTTTCCCAGCTGAGCTATTCCCCTGAGCAACTCTCTGGGAAGAAGAAGCAATATTCAGAAGCAGAGCTGCATGCCTGTAGCTTTCCCTGTGGAAAAGGCAAGCAGTCACCAAGGAATTCCCCTTTCCACCTATGCTGACAGGAATTCTGTAACGTATCAGATTATTTGAGGGGAAAAAATTAAATGCAATACAACTACACTTGCACATATTCTTTTGGCTTTCACAATAATAATTTTTTTTTGTTTGTCTTAAAAATATCATTTAAATGAAGGAATCTAGATTAAATTGCAGTAAATTTCCTGAGGCATTATTACGTCCATTCATTATTTGTAAGACACAAGAAACTTTTCAAAAGCTCTTGAATATCATTACTTATACAGTGGGATTTGTGCACCGGTGATTGTCAGTAACTGGATACAGAGAGTCAGAAAACACCTGGGTGCTTAAAAGGCAGAGGAAATGTTTCAAAAAGAAATGGCAAGTGACACTGAAGGGTCTGGAAAGAACTGGTCATTTAAATGACAACGTGCCAGACAAAGGCAAAAGACAAGGAATGAAGAAATCAAATCCACTTAAATGAGCACGTGTGTGCACTCATGCATATGCAACAGAAAAAAGACAGCCAGTCACAGATCAATCATGCTAACAGACCATATGAACATCAGAAAATGCAGGTCTGAGATAGTGTGTATCCAGTGGGATAGAAACAGAGACATAAGGAAAGGCACAACTGCCACAACTGCTCCAGTGTCACTGTGACCCTGCACTGTCCTGCAGCAAATTTTTCTGCAGATCAGTTAAGCAGTCTTTCATTTAATTCTTGCCTAATTAAGTGAAAAACAAGAACATCATCCTTTAGGTCTTTGTTAACACTTCAGTAAATAATTCCAAGCTTTTCTCTCATTATATGACAATCATTCAAGGCATCTGTTCTTTCTCATCACACACTTCCAATTAGTGTGCCACAGCTCAAGAAGGACATCACTGTGCAAGATGACAACCACCACACTGGGTCTGACAAAAGCTCCTGCAGACCTGCAAGTGATTCTGGCCACAATCAGCCTGCATCCCCTGGGAGGAGCAGGACACACATGCAGTCCTCAAAGCCCTTCTCCACACTCCACCTCTTTGTGACTCAGTACAACCTGGAAATGGCAAGACACAGGAGCTTCATCACAGCCCATGGCTTTCAGTGGCAGAGTCCTGCAAAGCTCCATTCTTCACTTCACCAGACAATGAATAGGTGAAAGTTAAAAACATCTCCTGAAAAATGAAACAATTAGGAAGTGCCTTATTCTGGGAACAAGCTGCTTTCACGGCAGCGTGACAGAGGTTATTTTGAACTTATTACTTCCACTGGATTCAGCTGTAAGTAATTAAATTTAGTCATAGAAGTCTGATCTATAAATGGAACCCACAGAAGCAATTACCAGAGCTTCCACTAGATCAGGAAGCAATGGCCTGCTCTGTTTGATGTAAACTGAAAAGAACATTATTTATACTGCATGAGAAGTCACAGTAACATGGTCCCCTTGTAGAGATTTGCTTTGAAAATTACAGTTTTCGGTGAAGAGAGTCACAGGTTATAAATTCCAGCCATGCTCTGCTCCTTCCACTTGAACAGTCTCATGGGCAAAAGAGACAATCGTGTGGCAATTTAAAAGGACTGTTTTGGCTCCTGTTCTGCACTCAGAAACCACATGAAGGAGGAATTAATTAAGCATGCAAGAGATGGGGTGACTAAGCATCAAGATTTTTTAAATTATATATTTTGATACCTCATTTTGGTCTGTTTGGAATCTAGACTATGCAGAATCTGATGGATCTGTGAACCCAGTGGGTGTCTCTCAGCCCAGCCCCTGAGCACGCACTTTTTCACTCCTCAAACCACCACTGTACAACTGGACTTGATCAGGGAAATCTTGCAGAATTGTGTATTCCTGAACACAGAGGTGCAGCCTGACAATGCCTGCCCAGGAAACCAAACTGAGTGTGGAAGTGGACACTTGGGAAGGGAGAGCCAACCTGCAGGAAGACCAGGATAGGCTGGAAAAGTGTGCAAACAATTTTCTATCTTTCTGCCCAGGCAAAGACACTGAAGCACAGCATCAACTTGTGCAGGAGAAACAGCTGAATCCTGCTCTCCCTTGTCAAGAAGATGAAGAGCTTGCGTGCTGCTAGAAGTGAGATGTGCCACATGTTCACTGAATTTGAATCCCCATCTGGAGGTGCAGCCCAGGCAGCAGAAGGTCACCGCAGTAAACTCCTCTGTGCTCAGACACCAGCACTGCCATCAATATTTCAATGCTCCCCTTCATGGTAGAGGCAAGGATACAACCTACTCTTCATCACAATTTATTTTACTTCACAGAGGAAAGCAGAAACAATACTCTGTTAGCAAGTGCAACACAATTAACAGAGTAATAATGATCAAAACTACTGCATCTTATAAAATCTTTGCTTGGTTATAAAGACTTCTTTGACTACTAATAGCATTGTGCAATGAGGTCTGCAGCAGCTTGGCAGCCATTAACAATGATTCACTGCCACAGGGCACTCCTCAACCAACACATTCAGGAATCACAATTCTGAAAGCTTTTCCTGGTCAATTTCTGGGCATAAAAATATGAGAAAAACAGGATCTGTGAGTAATGAACACAGATCCCCTCACAGAATATAATATAGAGAATTATAGGGCATTCACTGTCAGATGTCCTAATTTTTTCTATGACACAAAAAATGCATATTTTCATATTTATCATTTGATAAGGAACGTGCTAGGGCCATCCCTTACTGGGACTGAACACACAGATTCTGCACGTGTTTATGCTACTGTGGCTAAATTGCAAACACACAGCCAAGCTCTGAAAAATGGCCATGTGACAGTTCTCACACAAGGCAGTCTACAGCCACAAATAAGTCAAGCATACTTCAGCAGATCAAGAAATTCTCTAGCAGTCTCTTCAGGAAAAATACTTTGAGCCCGAAGCCTCTTAAGCCTGCCTAGGACAAACCTTTTTGAGGACCATCTTGGTATTTGTATTCTGACATGTGTTACAAGTCTTTCCATAATAATAATCAAGCAAAAAACCCACAAAAACTTTTACCAGAAAACCTGAAAAATTTCCTGTCTGGGAAAACTTGTCCCCCATAAGATTGCCTTCTTGTCAGCTGCTGTCCCACACCAACACTGGCAAATACCACCTCAGACACTGGGCACTTCTCACACCAGATCCTTGCTTTGAGGAAAGCAGTTTATAAACAATCATGCTGACATGTAATTCTGTGACTATGAAGTATTAGCAATCCAGGGGAAAAGCAGCCAACAGCCACCACATCCCCAACAGGAACATGTGCTCCATACCCAGCAGACAGAGGCAATTCTCGTGCCACATGCAGCACCTTACTCCTGCCACGACTCATCTCTCATCTATCCTAGAGAGGGACACAACAGTTACAGACCTGGCTAGGAGTAAATGTTCCTTCAGTGATTCAGTCCCATTTAAAAAAAAAATGAAAAAGTAATTCAGCAGGGTCTGAAGGTTTCAATTTCAATCATCTCTCCTTTGCCCTTTCACGTGACTGCTCCCAAAGGAAATCCTGCTTCGAGGCATCACTATTTCATGTACCTGAGTCAATAAGCCTCTGCTCTGAAATACACAACATCAAGAGAATACACTATCCCAGTGCCTTTAAAGGTACATGTCCCAGTTCTACACATACACACTGATCCTCTCTTTTGCACACACAAGACTCAGTGCATCACCTGCCAAGCATCTCCTCACATCAGGTACACTCATGACCTGCCTCATATCCCCCAGCTCTTCCTGGCTCATGCCAAACTCTGCATGGCTGAGCACAGCCTCCAAGAGCAGGGACAAAGCTGACCCACATGCACAAGCCACAGGGCATTACCTCAGGTTATTTATTATTCCCAGCTATGCAGGAAAAAAATAGAGTGCTATGACAATTTATACTGGCAAAGATATGTTAGATAATGTGAAAGGTTTGCTTTAAATTACCAACAAGGCAGAAAATGCAGATAGTGATGACAACAACCCTCCTCCCAGGCTTCAGTATTATAAGCAGGTGGAAAAGAAAACTTTCAAGCCACCACTTCAGTTAAAAGAGGTCTTTAGCTTGAAGGCAAAGAAAGATCCAGCTGCTACTGAAGTCTGAAATTTCCAAAACATGTTTTGCATTTATTAAGATAATATTAACATCAGCAGAGAAGATAACCAGTCAATTCATACAGCAGCCCAGACTCATTTAAAGGTTGTTAAAAATGCAGTTCAGTGGCAGAGGTAGGAATGCAGCTGCCATGAAACACAGAGCAGAGACACCTGGCAGAAGGCATGAAAGCAGCATCCTGGAGATATCATCTAAAATAATACTAATTTCTGCAATTGCTGGTTCTGGAAGTAAGGTTCTGGATCCCACTTTAAAGTCCAGGCAGTCCAAACTGCTGAACCAAAGCAACACAGCTACTGACTCTGTGAGTATTCATCTTCTGAAATCCCAAGTATCTGCAGCAGGACAGATGCCACAAAGAGGTGACCTCGTCTCAGCCTGATCACATCAATCTGATGAAACAGCCAGGAAAGGCCTTTTTGTGAAGATTCATTGCTCTCAGTTCAATGCTCACCCAAGCTGGATGGACCCTGCAGAGCAGCCACAGAGGCCAAAGGGACAGAAAACCAGAGAGCTATTGCTGCACCAATCTTACCTCTATTTGAAACATTTTATGTGTGTTCATCAGTAAATTAAAAAGCAATAGCTCAAGTTACTGGATTTACAGTAAGAGACAATTGAACACCCGAACTCATTGTTGGGAAATTTTCCTATTTCACAGCTGTTTGCCCCTTTATACTGTAATTCCATTGCCCCCATCATCCCACATTGAATAATCTCTCCCTGACACATCCCTATTTATACACATTCCATAATCACAGACTTTTATGTTCCCCACTCAGTCAGTTATCCAAATGATACAAATTCAGCCCCTTTGATCTTTCCTCATACATCAGTCCCTCCAGGCCCCTAATCACTTTTTTCACTCTTCTCTGAACTCCCTCCAGTAATGATGTGATTCTAATCCTCTGAAAGGGGAGGTTTTTGGCTCCAGTTCTTCCCACAGATGCGAGCAAACTAATTCAGAGACTCCACAAGCTCCATGCGTAGCACTGTCACCAGCCACCACACATTAGACCGTGACACCAAAACAAAGATGGAATTGTATTGAGAATACTAGAGAGCCAGAAGCTGAAAGGAACCACAAAATGAAAATTAAAACAATGAACTGATCAGTGCTTTATACAGTCACCAGGACTTCAGGGCAGTTTCCTGCCGGATGCTCTGAAGAAGCCAAGATGACTGTCCCAGGGTTTTACACAACTACAGCTCCTGTAGCAGCTTCATGATAAATAAATACCCCAAGAAAATGGTGCACTGAGCAAGGTCCTGCTCACAGCCTGGGAGCTGTTTTATAGTTACCACAGGCCACCCTGCAGCAGCTGCAAGTGATACCAGCCCTGTTTACACTGATCAACTGCCTGGCATCCCACCAGAGGAGGAGACACTATTCACACCTCCACCAAAGGCCCTGGCCAGCATGAGAGCCTCCAGAGGCTACACATGACTTGTCTGCCATAATTCAGAATCAATTTTGAACCATTTCCAAACTGAGCCACAATAAATTGACTCCAATTTGACAGCCAGTAAGTAAATAACCTTTAAATTCTATCCACAGATGTGTTGCCTGATTAGTGTATTCTTTGTTACAGTTCTGGCAAAGGAAGGTGCATCAAAATCCACATGACTTGCCTGTTGCAGAAAATTTCCCATTTTAAGCACAGGGATTACACTGGGTCCCTAATCATACTGGAATTACAGGTATCCCAAGCTGGATCCCATGGGCAAACCACCACCTCTCCTCTGGGGAAGATGCAGATCTCTTGACTTCTTACACATCATGTGAAAGCCAGGAGAAGCCTTATGCAAAAAGCAGATGGCAGAAACAGCTCAAAATGCTGCCATTTCAATGATTAAAAGGCATCATGGTAAGAGAGAGACAGCTTGTGTTGGGCCACAAAGCATTACATCTGAGAATGCATGACTGGGAGGGCACTGTGCTGTGAGCATGAAGAAGATGGAATTCATCAAAGCAGGATTCAAACCAGGAAAATGCTGATGGGAGCAGGGTGATGGGAATTGCAGGCACAGCAGGAGCTGCCATCTCAGCACCACCGTAATGGCCACTGGTGATGCGTCTCCATGGCAGCGGGGCTGTGGCAGAACCGCTGCACGAGAGGGGACAGGCCCCATCCCGGGGGACAGCAGGCCAAGCAGGACACACTCCACTAGCAGCAGACAGGCTCCTCCCTCACATGTTCCTAAATGAGAGACTTGAGATAAATGGAAATGAAAATGCTCCTGGAAGTCGGTCCATAACAAAGCCGGTTCCTGAGCCTCAGCCCCTCAGACCTGCCCTTCAGATGGAGGCACAGTGGAGAAGGAGGAGGCACAGGGCACAGGGCTGCAGAGGAAAAACCCCACGGTAAGAACCCCTGAAACAGGTCCAGGTGGTTAAGGGACAATTGATTTCAATGCAGCTTTAAGTGACCTTTTCCACAAGACGAAAGCATCACTGCTGTCTGCATTCAAACTGCTGAACACCTCAACAGATTCAAGGCTGGTCAAGTGAGAGCCTGAGATTAGCTCAGTTGGTTAGAACACGGTGCTAATAAAGCCAGGGTCATGGGTTCATCCCCATATGGGCCACTCACTTAAGAGCTGGACTTGATCCTTCTGGGTCCCTTCCAACTCAAGACTATTCTGTGATTCTGTGAAAGAGTATTTTCCAATGAAAATAAGCATCAGGCAAAGAAAATGCCTGTGTCCCACTGGAACCTGTACTGATCAAATGGATTCAATTTGACATGGCAAATGAAACAGCAGCTAATACAGAGAGTGGGATCACCTCCTTGCAATATCATGATTACTTGTCATGACCCAGACAGACATAGGGTACAGCTTCACGTGGAGATAGTGATCCTTTGGACACTTGGTACAAATGCCATGACACACATTCGAGCTCCAAAGGGATGAACCAGTGGGGTGGGATCCAGGGTTTCTAGGATTTACTACAGGATTTACTACTTTCATGGAAATAGATAGTTCAACCATTATCAGGACCATGAGGACTCCAGCAGACTCGTCAATGTCTTTGGAAATGACTGTAAGATTTGAGGTCACTTGTGCTGCAATGCAATGCAAGTGAGTACAGGTTAACATAGCTAACATTTATAAGGGGGTAGATCCTAGTTTCAACTGCTTATTGGAACAAAAACATAAATCAGTCAATGCTGAGATGATTAACAAGGTAAGATTAAGGTTAAAACTAGAAAATCTATTAACCTGTTTAAGAAGTAAATGTGAGACCTGGCAGATCATCAGTCTTTTAAGCCTCTAGGGTATAGGGGCTCTAAGCAAACAGGAGACTGACTGAGGCAGTGAAAAGCTCTGTGTGAAGGCTAATGGATCTGTTACTGCCTTGCCACATCAGAAGGGACATTACTTCTCCCTAAATTCAGCAGAGTGAGCCACAGAACATGCCCTCAGCTTCCACTGCCACAGACTCAATGTAGCACAACCCCTGGAAGAAGGAGCTAGTAGGAGATTCAACATACAAAAAAGCAGCTCAAAGAAAAGAAATCATCATCTAGAATGGCAGATTAAATTTCATGTCTATACCCTAACGGCTGTGAATTCAGCTCATAACAAAAGTTTTAGTCAGAAAACTATATTCACCCATTCTGCTTGTCCTAGTCTGCATATATGCTTGTCATTCCCCTGTCACACTTATCCATTCATTGTGTATTGTGAAAATAATTGTAAAGAATTTTAATTATGCCTCAGAAGACACATCATCTTCAGGAGAGAGAGAGACACATGGTCCACCTGCATCTTTGAGTCTAATTTCCCTTAGGAAAATTTTCCTCTAATGCGTTATTTCATATCAGACAGCCTACTACACAGAGCACCTCGCCAGACTGCACTAATTGTTAACAGTTTGGAGTTTATCACGTCCTGCTTTTTAAAGCCATGTACAGAGCCAGTCAGGATTGTGAGAGCACAAAGACAACCTATTCAGAGGGATGCTGACCTATAGAAGCAAGAAAACAAATGCTGAAGATGAGAAAATGAAGACAAAAAGGACAGTGATTAAACCTGTATCCCAGAGCCTTGAATTTAAGCATGACTGTAACTGGGGAGTTGCCATCTCAATGCCATCAAGTCCTTGTCTGAGATCAAGCCGAACAGAGTATTTTTGCTGCTAAGACCTTGGGTTCTGTAATAGTGAGAACCTAAATGCATTACTACTCTCCCAGGACTTCTTTTGTGCACTCAAGAAAACTAGGTAAAAGCTCAAGTAATTGTGGCTTTGGGAAACTTTGTATTTCCCTCACTGAGTGCCTGTGCAAAATATTAAATATTTCCCTACATTTCTTTACCCACCAAAACACAGACCTAGTCATTCTAATCACTGCAGACATTGATACCCAAAACAAAAGACCTCTAGACTTGCAAGAGAGAGGATTTCATAGGCAAAAGGCTGCAAAGAACCCAGGCCACTGGAGCTCCTCCTCAGTAATTATCCCAGAGTGTCCATTTGCTATGTAACCACGGGAGAAGTGTGTCAGATTGTGGCAAAGCTGTCTTCAGCAGCTTATGGAATGTTTCTCCCAGCCCTGATGCAATTAACTGCCAAGAAAGTGCTGAGGCAGGCAGAATTAGGGAGCTATAACAAATCAAGTATATAATCCTACACCATTTACATTTAAAACAGCTGAATTGCTTTTAACTCACAGAGCTGTAGCATGTTTACAGTTTCATTTCATCTCATCTAGATGTCCTATTCCCCAACCAGGACACATAAAAAAATCCAGTTTCAAGGCCAAAATGGGGAAAAGCTCAAAATGAAGGCACAGCTCTGCAGAGCTCCCTGATCCAGGTGGCAAGGATGGCCATCCTGAATCACCAGCACACCCTCAAAGTCACTGCAAACACTCAGAACCACTAAAAAAAATCATGATTACTCCAGAAGTCCTTGTTTAGCTCATAGGAAGTTGGAGTAATGTGCAATATGGAGATTGCTGGGTCCAGGAAACACTTTCCCATAAAAACAAGCACGCACAAACTCCAACATTCTTGCTGCAATATCCAGTTAGCTGCAGAGAGAGCAAAACTGCTGCTAAAGTGTTAAAAAGCTTTGTGGTGGGAGACGTATAAGGGGAAATGGACACTTCCACAGATTCTGAAGACTTCCAAGGAGATCTATTTAAAAAACAAAGCAATACAACAAACCACAAACACACACACACAAACCTGCCTCTTAAAAGACAGTAAAAGCAAGGTTTGACAAGGTCTTAAGCTTAATCCGCAGTGTCAGAAAAACATACACTACTCAACACGAATGTCTTCAGCAACCCTGGCATAAAATGGTCGGGCAGACCCAGATCCAACAGCTACTGAGGATGAGGGGAATTTCTCTGCTAACTCAGCTGACTTTTAGCCTGGACTGTTGGATGGACTTTGCTGCTACTGCTCAGAAGATAATGCCAATTAGGAAGGAAAGCAGCGCAGAGAATCCACCAAATGCTTTTATCTTCTGCCAGCTACACAAAGAACAGAATTAATGTCTAAGAAAAAACACATAAAAGTGACACCTGTACTCAACTCATCACCATCCAACCAGCTGCACTACAACTGGGATACCCTGTGAGCAAGTGCTGACAGATTTTGCTGATTCCCACAGCTGCCCTTCCCACCTTTCCCCAGGACATGAACACACAGGACAGCCAGGAGTGCTGGCCTTGCTGCCCAGCCACTCACACTGCTTTAACTGCAGGAATGCTGAGGGATTTCAAAGGAGCATGGACTTGTTTAGAGTCACTCGAGCTGGAGCACAGCTGGGGTTTATGCCCATATGGCAAATTTCTCTCTTTAATCTAACTTTGATAGCGAGATGTGTTAAATCTTTGATTTTATTGGCAGATACTGACTGTATTTGCCTAACCTCTGAAGCCTGATGATTGACAGTGTTAATGTGCTTTTTAATAGATGAAAAGGGAAATGACAGCTTTTGGCTCACTTTCAAGCACTTTTCTTCGCTGCAAAATACTCTACAGCTCAACCTGCTTTTCACACAACCTAAGAATTCTATTCTTTATAGTGTTGCTAATAACTGGTGGCATGCTGAAGAAAACTGTAGCTCAATAGGAACACTTACTGTGGGAGCTACTTTACTTCCTCAAAGGAAGATGTTTTCTTCCTTGCTTTCATCTCAGCTGCACTGATCTGATCTTAGAAAATCCGAGCCAGAAGTTAAACATTACTTCAAAATGATTTCTCAACTCTTTCTACACCAAACATAGCTTACCCCCAGACTTTTCAAGAGCAGCAGTTATAACAAGACACTGGTGGTTCCAGCATCAAAGATGATCTGTATGGAATGCTGAGGGACTGCACTCTTCCACATAAAGGAAACTGTTCATAGAATCACTGGTTCTATGGTTTGGTCAGGAAGGGACACTAAAGCTCATCCAGTTCCACTCCCTGCCAAGGGATACCTTCCACTATCCCAGGTTGCTCCAAACCCCATCCAACCTGGCCTGGAACACTTCCAGGGATGGAGCAGCCACAGCTTCTCCCTTGTGCCAGACCCTCACCACCCTCACATGGAAGAATTTCTAGCAAGTCTGAGGGGGAAGAAAGCTGTGGTTTGCATTATGTGTTGTGAGAGACTGGCAAAGGTGTTTCTCTGCCCAGGTATCCTTGTCATGAGTCTGCATCTGAGTAAGAGCTAATATTCAGAACCCAGAAACTCATGGAAGGGCTCTCCAACCAAAACAGTAACATTTCTATGGAAAATGGGATGGTGCCAGGTCATAAGAGTCTCTGCAAAGGCCTAATTAACATGAATAACACAGCTGGGTATTTTATATATCAACTAAGTCCCTCCTTCCTGCCACTTAAGAGTAAAAATACTAGAATGCTTTATGGAGGTTATTTCATGCTTGCTTAGGTGTGATTCCACTTTAAGAGAGGGCAGAATATGCTTTTGCAGCCATCCATACAGGAGGCACATAGACAGCCTGTCTAAATGGTGTTTGCTGAAGGAAGTCACAACATGGCAGGTTTGTCAGAGAAATGTGGGTAGTTGCCAGAGTATCAAAGGAATTGCCTTTCCTTCCATTCCAGACTCGGGTTTCAGGGTAGAGGAGCTGATATCATCACCTGGCAGGTTACAAGATAATCAGAAAAGGAAAGAGTAATGGCAGAGTACAAAGAAAATTACAAAGAAATCTAAAAGAAAAACAGCATGATTTCCCAAGAGATCAGACAGTTGGTTTTATCCCTCTGATGGCTGCTTAGTTCAGAATACATTTTGGCATGCTTCTTCACAAATACACACCATCTCAATTAATCTGGGAGCAGCAGCTCCCAGACCTGCACAATCCCTTTGGACCCTGCACGAGAGCTTAATTCTGATTCCAGAGTTTCAGACCAGCCTATCCCATAAACATTCCCATGTCAGCTGTGCAATTTTGTTTCAATGCAGCATACATCAGGCAAGAAACTACACAAGCCTAGAAGTAGGTTATTCAAATAGCTGAAAGCACTGAATTGTTAGTGCTACCCTGGAAAGCATGCAACCATAGTTTGGAGAAAGTTGTCACACTTAGGTTCATCTCACAATCCTCATTTACTCCATTAAATATAGTAAGCTACTAAATAATAAAAACAAGAATAAAAGAAACAATAAGTGACTCTGACAGGAAGACCTGTACTTTCATATAATGGAAAAAAACCCAGTTTTTTTGAAAACATGACTTATTACTCTCTATCAAAAAAAAAAAAAAAAAAATCCCATCAGTAACACCAAGGCTTGAAGTGCAGTGAGGTGCTGAGGAGCCAAGCCTCCTGCAATCAAACACACTTTCCTAGGGTCACTCCCAAGCAGCTCAGCCACTGGATCCTCACAGCATCCCTGCCTGCCCCAGGAGGAGCAGGGAGCAGCTCTGGCCAGGCAGCTCTGCTTTTGGGGACAGCACAACCCTTACAGCTTTAATAAATATCCCAGTAGGAATGTTACCAACACTTTTAACTGTGGCTAACCAAAGAGTAATGGTCTCAGAGATTATTCCAATTAAACTGATGACACAGACAGGTATTTTATTATTTATAAAGCTCTGGTTTTCGTAGCATAAGAGAAAGCAATCTGAGAACATTTCCTTATTCATTACTCCAAACCTTTTCAAACCAGCATCTCTGCAAAAAATCCCTCTATGCAGGGGCTTCTCCTGTTGCCCCACATTAAGCTCAGTTATCAACCACTGTGTTTGCCTCACATAGGAAAAGAATCCTTTTCCATTCCTCCAGAGACAAGCTCTCCTTCCCACTCTATGGCTGAACCAGTCCATCCAACCTGTATCAAGGAATTCTACAATTTCATTTCACCTGTATTTTCTCGGATTTGTATGCTTAGCTGCTCCTGTCAAACTAATATTCCAAGTTCCAGTTAAATATACTTAAGAAATACAAGCTGCTGCTTCTTTTACAAATTGACCCAGGAATTCCTATTACAAGGGTCGATTTACCAGAGCAGGGAATTTCTGCTTAAATAAAGTAACACAGAGAAGAATGTCAGAAATATGCTAAAAAGCACTAATGTAATTTGGCAGCTGAAGACTTCATTTTTTCCATAAAACATTGCAAAATGACATTGAAACTTATCAGAAAGACTTCAAATCATGAAATCATTTTCCAGTTTTCAAGTCAAATACAGAAATCTGGCAAACATGTACAAATACAGCAAGACCATCAGCTGTGCAGAGCAGTGCTCACAAATCCAACCTGACTCCAGAGTGCAATACAGGTACAATGTACATAGAATTCACCCTTGCTATAAGGCATAAGTTCTGACCTTAGCCAGCTATCACATCCTCTTCTCTCACCTTCACCTACATCTAACTTCATGCTCATTTTTAACCTCTTCTGTCAGCTCTTGAAGTAAGAGACCCAGTTTAAGAGAAGCTTTGTGCATGTCATGGATTTTTCTTCTAAACCAAAGTAAGCTCTTGTAGAAATCCAAATGGATGAGCAGGACTGAAGGGATGATTTTAGGTAAGTCAGAAGGTTACAAGGCCCATATACAGGAATTAAGGAAGACTGCATTAATCGCCTAAAAGGATTCAAATACTGCAAGTAGAGCAATTTCACTTCCCAACAGGAACAAATTCAAACTATTTCTCTTGCAGAAATTTCCATAATTACAAGTAATAATTATCTTCTACACTGAAATTCTGCAGTACAGCACTTACTGCAAAGGACATTCCCATCAAATGCTCTATTTAGGAAATAGAGGAGGAATATTTTCCTGGAGAATTGTATGTTGCCATCATATTGATTAACCCACGGTTCTGCTCTGCCAAAATATGCATCTATCTTTGATAATGTTAACAAGAATCACCAAACCCTACTTAATGCTCCTATAGTTAGGTTTTAATAAAAGCCTAAAAGATATAGATTTTTAAATGTGCATGCAGAAGAGGAGGAACAGATCATATCCACAGATTACATCAAAGGAAGATTAGTTCTAACACTGCATATTGGACATACAGTCCTTTTCTGCTGAGTGAATCAAAGGCTCCAAGACAGCATTTGGATATGCATTCCTTTTTGGGCAATAAGGACAAGTATGGCAACAGCTGCTCCAGTATTTGCAAAAACTGTATAAATGCAAACAAAATACCAGAGGTTACAAGAAACTAATATTTGCATTTGTTGCTTTTGTGCACAAGGAAAATGTCTGTCAGCTGTTCTACTTCTGCATAAGGAAAATGTCTGTCAGGAACATGTAATGTCAGTTATTCACCATTTTTCATAAGCAAATGTGTACAATCCCACATCTCTTGTGACCAACTGTGGGAACAGAATCCACTGGACTGCTGCTGCCCTCATACATCTCTGTTACTGCATAATATCCCAATTCAGCCTTCCAGCAGTACAGCAAAACAGATCCTGCTCCAAGCCTGTGGAAAGGGGAGCACAGTGTTCACTGTTCTGCAGCACCTGAGCCACCAGTGATGAGCTGAGCTTGCTCATAGCACAGCATCTTCCAGACATGACAGAACATGACTTTTCAAAGCAAGCTTATCAGAGCTCACAACTGACCCAACAGCAAAAAAAGTATTATCAAAGAGAGTGTGTTGAAAGACTCTAAATGGTCACAGACAGATGAAAGCCAATCATCCATACAGCAGGAGATTCTGAAGCACAAGTACAAGAGATGACAAAGGCAACAGCAAATTGATAGTGAAGGACAAAATTATAACGTTTTGGGGGACTGTCCCCTCAAAAGTTGCTGGGTCTTTGCTGTACACAGTACAGAAAAATAGTTTGCAACACCAAGCAGCTGTTACATACCTTACTATGCCTGTAAGACTGGAAGTGAGGATAGAGAAACCCTTATCAGATAAAAAAAACCCTTAGGTTTTTTATAGCAGTAAACACTCTGGTTACAAAATGCACATCTCATCACAGAAATTTGTGAGGAATGGGGTAAAACCGATGAAGATTTTGCAGACTTTTCTACTGGAAATGTTCAAATCCCACCCAGTCAGCCTTCCCCTCGAGGAGGTGCCCTCATGCTCTCCCCTCTCTGAAAGAAGCTTTTTGATTTCATTGTTAAGAGGAAGGCAGGACAGTGGTCCATCACAGCAGAACGATGGATTACCAGCTCAGATAGCTATGAATTCAGGCATAACATCATTCCAGAGCCAAGGGCTGTATTGCCTTAAATGGAAAAGATCTGCAATATTTAACAGGTCAGGAATACTATCCATTTCTGTTTATTTAAGCATGTAAGAGGGTAGATTTAGATTTTAAAAGTCTCTTAAGAAATATAAAATATGAAAGTTTGTGAATACTCCTCTGATAACTGCCAGTTATGAAAGTGGGGAAAGAAGCACGTGTGAGAAAGGAGGGGAAGAAAAAAGGGAAAAGTATTTTAAAAAAATCAATTTGCTTATTTTCACCTAATATGAACAGAATTCTGGAAAATTAATTTGATTTTCCAGCTTAGAAAAATCATGGCATTTGCCACATCAGTAAATCCTCATGCAACCAATCTCAGTGCTGCTTGTCACCTGCCAACCCGCCCAGAGAAGGACACCAAGGTCAGCTAAGCTCATGCTCCTTTGCAGGAATTATCAGTCTTGCAAGCATTCCCCAGTCCTTTTGTACAGAATAACCCATTTCACCCCACAATAGAGTGAAAAAGTGACTTTTACACCAATAGCCCACCCAGAAGCCAGCCCATTCCATTCCCTATGGAAAAGGACTCTGCAGCCTGTGACATTTTAGCTGCAATACAATACAGATTGCAATCACTGTAGATTCCCCACAGTGCTGGCTTGTAAGAGTCACACAAACACCATTACTGACAAGAACAAGGTCACAAAAAGGTATTTCATTGTTTCTAGTGAATAACAGAGGCTGTCCCAAGAACCCAAACACTCCCATTCAACCCCACTTAGGCTCCAAATGGCACAGCAAGGAAACAGCTCCTCTCCCATGCAGAACATGATGTGTGCCCAGATTCAGTAGCAGCAGGGACAGATGGAGCCAGGAATGGTGGCACAAAGTTACAGATTAAAAGAAAAAAAAAAATCTGAGCTTTTGGATCCTATTATTACACAGTGACCAAGATGAAAAGCACTATTCCAGTCTCAAGCACATACTGAAAATCCAAAGAGAGGACTTGGACATACTGTAATACGCAGATTCAGACTCAAAACACCGATAAAGATCTCCAAGAGAGTACGTTATGGCAGAGAGATAATGAGATTTGCATGAATTTACTAAGAGCATATTTTCTTCTGTACTCCAGGAAAACTGAAGAAGCTGTTTGTACACAGAGGCACTACACATGAATGAATCTTCTTACTGAAACGCTCTTGGTAAATATGCCTAACTTGTGGCAGGCAGGAACAAAGGGATAGCTCAGCTCAGTACTGTGTTGCTATTGATGATTTACTGAATCCTTCATGACATCCACACCCACCACAGTCAGTTCAGGTTTCACCCAGCATTTAGTCACAGCATTGATTAGCAATTGACTCCTATATGCAATTTTGTTTAGTATCTAAACCAGTTGCTGTTATCAGGCACAAGCAGGCAGAATTTCCCACACTGCTCCTACACAAAAACAAGGTACATTTCATAAACATGAAGCACCACTTTATACAACTTGCTGGCTTGAACAGTTTGGAAAGGAGTGCTCTCACTTCAACTCCAGTATCCCATTATGCACTCACAAGTATTATTATCCATAGATTCACTATTCTGCATTAGCAAACATGACCACGCCACCATCCACATCATTCTTTTCTCCCCTTAGCCCAGACACTGCAACAAATCCTAGCCCACGACAGATCAGAGCAGCCCAAGGCAAGTCCAGGGCAATGGGATCCAACAAAAATCACAATTTCACTGATGGAGCTGCTTGAGCCAGTTCCCTGTGCACAGCACACGTAGCTCTGGCAGCAAACTCTACCCCGGAGCCAAAGGAAGCTTCAAAAACAGGTTTTGATAAGGGAAAGATTTAGTTCCAGAACTACAAGACTGTCAGCCTGCCCTCAGTGCCAGAGAAGATCATGGAACAGGTCATCAGAGAAGGGAACAGAGCTGGGGAAGGATCTGGAGCACAAATCCTATGAGGAGTAACAGAAGGAGCTGGGGATGCTCAGCCTGGAGAACAGGAGGCTCAGAGGGGATCTCCTCACTCTCTACATCTCCCTGAAAGGAGGCTGTAGCTACCTGGGGGTTATTCTCCTGAGTGGACAAGAGGAAATGGCCTCAAGTTATACCACGGAAGGTTTAGGTTGGATATCATGGAAAATTTCTGCATGGAAAGAGTTGTCCAGCCCTGGCACAGGCTGCCCAGGATACCGGTGGAGTCATCATCCCTGGAAGCGTTCAAAAACATGTGGATGTGGCACTTGGGTATGTGTTTTAGTGATGAACATGGTGATGCAGGGTTGACAGTTGGACTTGGTGGTCTTGTCCAAACATAACAATTCCATGATTCTGTGTAATTCCTAAAAACTGAGCCACTGAACACTGACATGACTGATTTTACACTTTTCGAAGAATTTGATCAATGCAATGAATTAGTCATGGCTGTAGCCAGATCCTGCACAATTACTGGCTCCTGAGAGGCTGTCAGCACAGTTGTGCTCACCCAGACACAGGGGATGTCTCATGGTGGAATTCCAGCCTGACTTCCCAAGGCAACAGACACACACACTGCGCTGGCAGCCCCTGGCTCCTGGGCCCAGTGCCTGTGGGTCAGGGCACTTGGCCAGCATGGACCTTGCTCTGGACTAGAAGACAAGGATGCAGGGGGAACCTGGAAGGAAGTGAAGCCAGAGGTGAGTCACCAAAGTCCACAGGAAAAGAGTCTTTAATCGTTCTGATGCTTGTGGGAAAAATATAGTAAACAACAGTCATTTTCTAAACTTAAAACCACACATGGTTTATGACAGAATGGGAGTATTTCAGTCACAAGCAAATTCACTTTTTTGCTTGCTGAATGCAAGAGAACCCGTTACACATTCCAGGCAATAGCTGTATCTGGGAATCACCAGACAAAGGAGCATACTCCAGGGTTACACACAGGACTAATAAACTGCATGAGATTCTAGACAGCACTGTTTCACAGCTGTGAAAGCAAATATCTCTCAATGAGCAAAACACCTTGAACATTTGACAATAAAAACATGGATAAAGCAAAAGAACACGAGTATAAATAAATAAACCAAGGGAGACTCCCGACTCAGTGAAGCAGCACATGCATTCAGCTCTCTTATTTGGGTATTCTAATAGGGACAAGGCAGGCAAATGACTTCTCAGAAGCCACTCGAGGAAAGGACCAGCAGTACCAGGGGCTACAGTACACACTCAGTGCTGCACTGTCTCATTTTCTGTGCTACTCAGACCCGGGGCAGCAGAACCTCCTGCGTGGTCTGCACAAGCCCCTTTCCTGAGGCTACTCTGTGCAGCTCATGACGGCAGCACTGCAACGGCACCGAGCCAGCAGAAATCCCAGCCGCGCTCACGTGAGGCTGCTGGCAGCACGGGCTAAAGAACCTCTGCTGAGATTCACTGGGACTACAGCTGAAAACACAGCCTAGTCCAACACGAACATAGTTTGCATCACATCATATCAGGAATAGGAATTATTTTTTGCTCAAACAGGTAGGATGCCTGACAGTTCAGAGAAGTTCAGCTGTCTCGGGTACCTTCTACACAATCAAATTTGGTTGCCCAAAATCAACTCGACTTGGACACAGATAATAATGCAGAGAAAAAAAAAATAACCATTTGACATGGTGATTTAAGCATAAGTGGGTGAGCCAATACTGCCGAGTGAATCCTGACACTCTGAACAGAATCTTCCAGAGCCGAGGAGTCCAGCCAACAGCCAAGAATAATATTTCAGTGGTTCAGTCAATACAGCTGTAACCATGGCCTGGAGGGGTTTCCACAGCCGTAACCACAGGAGTGACTGCACATTCACTTGAAAATAGTAAAAACAGACATTTAAAAACCTACAGCTTGTAGACATCTTAAAACCAGTTTGAAAGGAGGCACAGAGGGGCCTGAAAAATGCACCGACACTCCCACCAAGCTTGACTGTCATCTGTTTATCCTTCTTGTGAGACAATGACTTGAAATAAGAACTCCTCTCACTAGGTACAATCACTTGCTTGAAAAAAAACCTGAAGGAAGAGCTTCAGACTAGCTGAAAAGAGATGAGGTACCAGTGTACAAAGCCTGACCGATCACCCGGAGCTGCAGCGGCACAAGGCACGTTCCAACCAGGACAGTCTAACACCGTTTATTCGTGTCTCACACTCACAGCCAGAGACACTCTCATGCCTTTCACATATGATTTCTATTTCTTCCCTGATGTAAGACACAGTATCACACAACATGCTACAGAAGGAGCCCTGCTGGTTCAAGCAGGCTTTCCCAAACGGAAAAAAAAAAAAAAGGAAAAAGAAAAAAAAAAAAAAGAAAATAAAAAGTTTAATAGTCCACAGCTGCCAGGAGCAAAGGGTCACTGCTGCAGAGGGGCGGCACAGCACACTCGGTTTGCTGGGTTCTCCCTTCAAAGAATATCCATAAAATGCATTGCCAAGCGCCACGGAAAACCGTCCTGCGCC
>VWYP01006730.1:248682-277049 GCA_013400435.1 Pycnonotus jocosus
TAAGACACGAGCTCTGTGTTCCATATTTCTGTTCCCACACCTTCCCTTGGACTATTGACAGAGCATGTGGCAGCACGGAGATGCAACTGAAAAACAAAAGCTTTAAAATGCAGTAGGGACTGAAAAGAACAGGTGTGGCTGAGCAGAAAAGGAACTCCTGCTGGTTTTACTCCCCAGAGTTAGCATCTCACAGAGCTCTGCCCTTCTATTACACCAACAGCAGAGCCAGTGGGCCCTGAAACTCAGAGATTTCCATAAACTAAAAAACTGGTATTGACCATTCTTAAGAGTTTTGTACAAAGCACTCAGTGCTTGAGTCAAGAAAATAAGTGCTCAGCATCAGACAATGTTCAGCATCAGACAAAGCCATTCTCCACATGGCTGTCAGAACGAAGCTTCATCAAATTCACAGACAGATTACAAAATGTGGTGTTTTGACATAATCAACAGGAGGTTTTTGAAATTCTTCCCAAGTAAGGATAATTAAGTGGAAGCAATAAAGGAGCTGTTGTGAGAGACTGAAACGTTACAGTTAATGGCTTAAACAATGTTGTGAAGGACTTTTCACCCATTATTGCAAAATTGTGTAAAGAAGCTGTGGCCATCAAAGCCCACCCCTCCCCGAATGTGACTCCTGACTGAAGCATTGGACTGTGAGTTAAGCCTCCTAAGGGAACTTGAGGTAAGATAAAGGTGACACTATTTCCAATTATCTCAGGTCTAACAAAAAGGAAATACATAAATAAACATTTTATTCCTTTTACTACTTTAGAATGAATAATGGTCATAATTTAGGCCAGTTGGCACAAAATCACCCAGCAAAATGACAGCCTATACTGGTATCTTTTATTCTTTTACTTTCCTCATTTACTGGTGTTTTTAAAATTTGCATTGTAGATCTGACAGTCCAGTATGTGGTTCTCCTTTCTTACTGTCAATGAATATCAGAAGCAAGCTGTGTGTTATTAGACATATCTGATAGATCTCAATCTTACAACTCAATGGATAAAAAACCTTTTAAAGTGTCTTCTTCAAATTAATCTTTGGCAAGAACCTAGAACTATCTGATGCACCATCAATTTTCTTGCATATCCCTGCATTTTCAATAACTTCTAAGCTGATAACTTTGTTACACCTTGAAATTCCCTTTGCTCAACCCAAGTGAGCATCACCCAGAAGCAGTCATGCACTGCAAGCAGGAAAAGATCCTGTTAGAGATGTCTTGTTGAGCAGTTTGCCAGTCAGGCTATCCAAGCAGTATGAGAATTCAGTTCATTGAGTCATTCTACTTAGGCAGCAGCTAAATCAGACAGTGTTTAGCAGATACATGAAGATTCAGAGTAACAACCTGCACTTCCCTGTGTACAGCCTGGGCTGGCAGCGTGTGAGATGCCAGCACTTCAGCAACACCCACAGAGCCAGAGCACTGCAGACCAAGCTCCTAACAGCCGAGCCCCTTGGCAAATTCATGAAGGATAATGAAATCAAGTCCTTTAATTTCTGAATTTATTAAAGCAGCTGTCAATTCATTACAGTGATTCTGTGTCTGTCACTTTGCCTCCCTCCAGCCAGAGTGCTGAACACAGACACAGCACCTCGCAAGGGTTTACAGATGAGACTCTGCATGAGTGAATGACCCTGCTGAGGAAGTGTAGCCTGTAAGAGGGAAAAAAGAGTCCAGAAAATTCTACTCTGGGAGGAGGGAACTCTCTTCAAGTGCAGGAATTAGGCGATTCTCTTTTAATTAACAGACCAAATCTTCTGATAAAATTCCATCTATTCTGCACCCTTCAGGAAATAAAGGCTCAACACTCCATCATTATCCATGCCATCCCTTGGTGTTTCAAATGAAAGTCTTACTCCATGCCTTGGAGAAGGGAAAATGGGGGGATAATGGGGGGAAGAGAGGTGACAACAAGAGAGAGAGAGAGAACAGCAATGCCCACAGTGCCCTGTTTCATCGTCCTTCCCCTCACAGTCCAGTGAGAGTCTCTGCTGGCACCTCAATTGTGACTGTATTATATAAACATGATGTGCCTGTGAAATATCTGTGTGATAGTCCTATGGCAAAATGTGTTTCTGTAGTTCAATGGATAGGAAACATAATCTAAATTTTAGCTGTATCTTTCCAAGGAAGGTGTTTGCTTTCAGAACTGTTATTGGCTTAGGAGGCTTCAGTTCTACCCTTACATGATCCTGAGCAGAAAACCATGTTTGGAACCTGCTTTTAATTATGACTTGCCCCTCCTTTTTTCCATAGGAAGTACAATTACTGCTGCTATGGAGACAAGTGTAATTCAGGCAAGATGTGGGTCAAAGCAATACTTGGAAGGCAAAGATGCACAGAAAAGTACCGTTTCTGCTATCTGTCCTCTCCTGGAGAAGGGTCTTCTCCCAGTCTTCCCTTGTCAAATTCCATCACCATCTGCTGTCTCAGGTAAGGAAGAGCCAAATAAATCACCTGTAACTAACACCTCAAACTTCTCAGCAGGAGAGCTGCTCTTCCTCCCTTGCCCTTCCTGGTATGATGTTGCTTGGACTAAAGGCCTGAGACGATCATTTGCTGGAAGAGGCAATTGGTTCAAACGAAAAGATTGTGTTGAAATGAAGGAATTCTGTGTCTGAATATGAAATAACATCAAGCAGGACAGAGGATGGCCGTGGTACCTTTAAGGACACTCCTTCTCCTATCAGATACTCAATGACAATGACATGAAGAAACTGAATGATAAAATAAATTAAAGTTATTGCTTTAACAATTATCTCTTCTGGAGCTCACAGGTGAGCAGGGAGGGAGTTAGAGTTTGGTGACATACTCTGCATATTAGATTTGCCATGATTTTCAGGACATACCTTCTAAATTAAAAGAAATCATAGAAGCACATGCAAAGTTTTAATATAAAATTCTTTTCTAGCTTTGTCTGAAAGGGCTACACAATAAAACTATTGTATTATAAAAGATCTGTTTTGTCTATTCTAAATTTCTCTTCCACACAGTGGAAATGTTACACAAGCTATCCTACTCCTGAGCCCTCAGATACTCAACAAAAGATCCTGTAACAGTCAGAAACAGCATTTAAAACTCTCTGAGGAGTCTTCTCTTACTGATTTAGAATGATAGGCAGTTCACCTGCTGAACTTTCTTGTAAAATGTGTACCAGGAATTTTGTTTGTGTCTGTTCACATTTTCAGTCAGGACTGTATGAATAAGAGATGTGACACAATTTATCCAGATGCAGCACCGTATCTTCCCAAAGCACAGCACGCTGTATCTCACAGCTGCCCTTTCCAGTGCTGTAGCAGTAAGAGAACAGAGGAAAGAAATAAAGTGAACTCCTCTACAATGACAAAGTGTCTACAGACAGCCAACAAACCCTCAAAACCAGAATCAGATAAATCTTCTTCAGAAAGATAGATGTTCAAAGAGCAATTCCTTCTGAAGGCTACAGGTAATCTGAAGAATACCTTGTCACTGCCATGTCAGAGATAACCACTTCAGAAGTGGGAAACAACTTCAAGGTGCTGTAAAACCCTACAGCATCACTGAAATCATTGGAGCAGAGACAATTTGGCCTTGCTGAGGAGTCACATCTGAAATTCTTAGAATAGAATAGTTCCAGTTGGGAGGGACCTAAAACAATCTTCTAGTGCAGCTTGCTGAGAAGAAGTATCTCCAATTTAGTACTACAATGAAGAGTTTCTGATGCAGTTTTAGTTAGCTTCACTACTTCAAACACTACTTAAAATTAGGAGAGCTCACCAAAATATGAACTTGACACCCTGCCAGTGACCAAGGCAACCCCAGTTAGCTTTGTCCTACAACATGAAGCCAGCACATCACTACATCACACAAGACTTAGTCAGAACCTGACTTCAGTGGCATTTTTCTGCATAAAGTTGTGAGAGCATTTGAGAATAACTAGGACAGCTGTTGGCTCCAGCCTAAAAATACAGAACACATCTGCTTCATTTACCTTCATGTGCTCAAACATCCAGCACTGAACAAGCATAAGTGCTATTAAAATTTTTCTCCATGGAGAAACAGAAGGAGCCAACCATGCAGCACAGTTTTCATTCATGCCTGACAGGAAAGGTGAGGGGTAAGCTATTTGCAAGAATCAAAAATAAAAAAAAAAAATTCAATCTGCATCTACATAAAAGTGTTTACTGATAAGAGACTGACTAAAAATACTTTTTTGAAGGTTATGTAAATGGAAGTTAATTACTAGATACTAGATTACTCCATAATCTATTTTTGCGATTAGCATCTTTTCTTACTGAAGTTTTATTACAAAAGGTGACCCCACAGCAAACTCAAAAGCACAAACCCAGTCTTGAAAAGTCACGTTTTCACTTTCATTTCATCTTTCCTTTTTCTCCAGCACAGATTTTTCCATATTAAAAAGTGAGATTATCAGCAGATACCTTTGAAACAGAGGCGTTTTGCACAGGCACAGGGCAAACAGGAAAAAATAACATTATCTGCTTCCCCAGAATGTCTCTGCTGATGTGTCTTGGAACAAGGACTCTGGTGTCACCCACAGACTCCAAAGCCCAGGCCCCACCATGTAGAACAGAAAACACAATTAGAACTTAAATGTAATTAAGTAATTATAGCTGGAAAAATGGTGGAAAGCGTCTTAAACCTGATATACAGTAGCTTTGACAGCAGGTTCTGAATGTGTGTCAGAAATATTAAAAAAACAAGTGTGGGAAGGAATTACCTGAATGATATAAGCAAAAATAAGAAAGGGGAAGAATTAACAAAAAACTTCAATTTATTAAGGTCTAGGAGAAATGGAAAAGACTCAACAGATCTGCAATTACACTGCTACACATGATGCCTTCTTTATACGCTGCATGTACAAGAAATGACAGACAAAAGAGAGACAAATTAGTTTGATATATTCTCTCTGCCTGGGCACAGACTTTCCCTGTTCAACATGACATCGTAGCAGGCTGTCAGAAATGCAGTGATTGTCAGGTTTTCACACTGCTACCCAACCACCATTCTATAAACATCAGAGTTTAGGTAAAATGCTGCCAATGAGCTCATATTTACACTTCAGAGAAGTCTGCTGTTATTCTTCTCCTTCTAATTAAGCTGTATAAAGGCTTAGGCCTAATAACCATGACTTTAATGTCCTAAAAGTGAAACAGTTTTACAATGGTTTATTCCAAATAATTCCTGGTTCAATAAAAATCAGTTTGTTTTAAAAAAAAAATTAAATAAAGAGTTCTTGTTGCTAGCTTCATCTGAGGTCCTATAGGAACCCCATATCAGACAGACAAGTTGGTCTCTAAAACTACCAGCCTGGCCTATTAAATCAGTAATTTATTCTGCTGGGTGTCCTGATCATTCTAAGAAAACAGACAAAATCTGGGAACATACCTCTTGTAGATCCATCTTCTACAATATGAAGAAGACAGCAAATGGTGCATCTTGTTTATGAGGAAGAAAGCTCCTTTCTGATGCCACTTGTTAGAAGTGCAGTTATCACCTATCCAAGCACAGGATGCTTACAGGGCTGTGCCTTTCCTTACTAAAACAGCACAGAACACAATTTGCCTCCTGAGTTTTCCAGATGGAGCATCACCATCACATGCTGAGGACAGAGTCTCACTGCCAGCACTTGTCCTCACCAGTACAGCAGAAATGCCTGGGCATCCCAGAGAGGAGAAACCAGATCCCTGCTGTGGTACAGTCTCTGAGCTCAGCAGAATAATTCCTACTCAACAAGTGTACAATATGAACCTTCTGGCAACTCACAGATGTCCCATTCCTCTGAGGCAACCATCAGAGTACCCTAAATTAGATCCCTCAGAATTGCAGAGTTCCAAAGATTCCAGAGTGGCAATTTACCTGTGTGACTACTACAGGAGACTTCTTTGTAGTCTTGTACACAGACCAGCAAGACTATAATACTATTAGTTAGCAATGATCCTTTTAGCAGGAAAAATCATCAGTAAACATAAAAAAATATATAAAACAGAAAAAAATCTCTCAAGCTTGAAATGTTGTTCCATTTGGATGAAGAATTCCTAACTTTCTCTAGGCGTTCTCCTGTTGCTGCCTTCCAGCATCTCCCCTCCTCCCTTCAATTAGAGCCTGTGCAAAAGGAGGGAGAAGCAAAACCATATTTAACTCTCTGTACACCAATGACCAGATAACACATTCTGTACTGAATAAAAATATTTTTAGTTGACCTCAAATGGCAGGGGAAAATAATCTAGAGAAAAAAACCTGTATTTTCACCCTGAAATACAGAAAAGCTTAAACCCACCTTTGGCTTTATTGCATGTGCAGCACTGTTGGGTAAGAGATTCAAACAATTCCCGGAGGCCAGTTAATCTGCAGAGAGAGCTGTGCATCAGTAAAAAGAGCAATGTCTGGCAGCAGAGTCCCTGCTGGAATGTGGAACTATTCTTAATAGGAAGTACAAGTGAAAATTGGAGTCAATAGCTTCCTTTGAGTCTCCTCTGCTGCAAGTAATTCCTGTGAAGAAGCCCTCAGCATGTTTTCTGGACAAAACAGGAATTTCCCCGAGCTCATCTCAGAAAAACACTGGGAAATGTATTCTACACAGGCTGCTCCCAAGAGCAGAACTCGGGCTCCAGGACTGAGAAACCCCACGGAGTGTATTTGTACTCTGCACATACCGTGGCTGAGGCCAGGCTCAGTACAGGACATTTCTCAGCATCTTTACAAAGATGGTTTTTCCATTTTTCCGAGCGCGTTCCAGCGCGCACATCTGGCAGCGCTGCGGCGCGAACAGCAGTTCCTGGCTCTCCGTGCATGTGTTCTGCATCCCATGACATCATGCACTGCTCAGCCTGCCAAAGAGCAGTCTCTACTGTACAGACCACCAAAACAGAGCCCCAGCATCCCTGTGGGGAACAGGGCTAACTTCCAGCCCCAAAAGTTTCCCCCTTGCAAAATCTTGTTCGGTTTTTCATCTGCTGTGCTGCACTCTCTCCCACTCACACCCATTACTCAACAACAGTTTTCAAATCATTCCTAAATTGCTTCTATTCTACCCTGCCTGTAAAGATCTTTTCTTTGCACAAAGCTGTAACTACTCAGTTACTTCTCAGCAGAACAGCCCTTTTTCCTTTTATTCACAGTGGGTTTTTAACTTTTTAACAACCTGAAAACTGTGAAATCTGTATTTTCCAAAGAAACCTACATTTTTTTTTCTTTGCTATGGGTAATAGTAGGTGGCACAGTACAGTTTGATTGTTCTCTGGAGATGGGATTAATGGCTCATCTTGTGTCATACTCATTACTTAACACTGCCTCAGCAGCAAGGAAGCTCTCTGGCACACTTAAGAAAATAGGTTCTACACTGTATGACAAATCACAAGAAAAATAATTCTATTACCTGAAAAATGCTCATGTTCAAAATCTTTCAAAACCTTTTAAAGAAAGGCAGACAAATGCCAAGAGCAAAGGTCTATGACTTACATACTCATTGGTGGAGAGCCCCAGAGCCAAGAACTGCTGCACGATTAGACCCTGGAATTTACCAAAACTGGCTCTCTGCTTCAACTCCTGTTATCAATCCCAAACTAATCAGTCAGAAGGAAATACACATACAGATACTGCAACTTGGTAATGAAGTCACAATGAGAGATAAGGCTGCAAGATTTCCCTCCAATCATTTCACTAACAGAGGTGAAAAACAAGGTCTCCAGGCCTGATTCCTCCTAAATAGGCTTAACTGTCAAAGGGTGGAGAAAAATTGCAATAGATTGATATTTCAAAACGACAAATTTCAGTTTTCTTCTCATGCCAAGTGGTCTCGTGCAAAAGAGCCAATTCACTCATCAGGCAAGGGTCACTCAGAGGTTATCCACAGAAACAGGACAAAGCCAGAAGCCAGGTCTATCACAAATTACCAGGCACATTGGCTGGAGGCAGCAGCAACCCATAAATCCATTTCTCCCAAGACAGTACTTGCATTTTGAGTTAGAGTGATTCCACTGACATCTCCTTTGCTTGCCACCAGAGCATTTCCAGATATCAGTCTAATGTTCCAGAACAGAAAAATGAGGGCACTTGCATGATTTCAAGTTACTGTGCTACCAAATGAAAAAGCAATTTTTTCCTATTGCCTGTCCCCTGACTGAAGGTTCCCAAGCCCAGCTGCTGTGTTTGGCACCAGGTAACTGCACTCAGGAATTGTGGCCACTCACTTCAAAACACTCTTGGAAAGGTCAGCCAGTTAATGACCTTGAGTTCCTTTTCATCCAGTATTATTATTAAAAATTATGATTATTTTAGTATTTTTCCAGTGATGACCAGTGTTTGAACTAAGTAATTTGTTTTATATTAATAAAGATTGGAACATGCTATGTACATGTAACTATGTAGTGTTTCTCACACTGAAATGTACATATTTTCTTTATACTAGGTCTTCCCCAGGAAAAATCTCAGATTAATTAATTGCCACATATGATACTCCAGGGATAATGTATTTTTCTTTTTACTTTGGTTGGGAAATACATGACACAAAGAGAATCCTGACTGCAGGTAAAGTAAAAGACCTTAGAAATACCAGATTTAAAAAACATTGAAAGAAGGAAGAGTCAATCTGGCACTCCTACTCTGAATGTTACAGGGTAGTTTGTTTTGACTCAGGGAGTCCTGAATATTCCTGGTCCTCCCTCACTTGTAACAGAAGTGCAAGGAAATTTACGTTCCTGAATTTCAGTTCTGTGTCTGTTTTCATGGCAAGTTATCCCTGACAGAGTCTTTATAGAACCTTTAAAGAAAAGTTATCCTGTGATCACAGAGACAGAGCACTAATGAGTTTAATTAGAATGCAGAGCATCAACCCTAGATTGAAACACAGCCCAACATGATTAATTACCCTCTTGGAATGGCTACAGCAAAATAGAGGGGGCTATCAAGGCTATCCTCTAATAGCTGTGTCCACTCACCTTCTCCACCTGCCTGAAGAGGTGTTCTCCTTCCCTGCAGCTTGGCTACCACTGTGACAGCTGTGAGTGGTGCCACTACCAGCTCAATAGAGGATTATCTTAATTCATCATCTTCTCCATTAGCAATTACCCTTGCTCATTTCAGAATCAAGGTCAGTTTTATTTAACATACTTATCTTTCAGGGGAAGCATCAGTGTTCTAAGCATGAGTTTTTCAGCACCAACTACTATTTAGTTACAAAAGACAGAAATCTTATTTCACAGCTAAGCTTATAATGATGTCCAATCAAACTAACTCAAAAATTATATCAATCAATCCTTTGAAATGCATCAGCCAGTTCCCCCGTTCACCCAGTTAGAGGAGTATCAAAAAACCTAGAGTTGAAAATACATTCACTTGATTTTTACTTTTCAGAACATCTTGAAAAGACATTTGACTACAAAGATAACTGAAACCTATTTGGAAAGGAGACTGCAGGTAAACCTACAGCTGCTTAAAGTTTATTGGCATTATCCTGAAAGCTGTCACTTTCTGTAGCTCTAAGATGCCCCCAACGAGGGTTTAGCCATGAAATATTTGGCACCTGAACACATTGCTCCTCAACATTACAAACTGCATGAAAGAATAGATCTCAGCACATCTCCCAGTTAAGCACCAAAACTAAATTTTTTCAATTATAAAATCTCCTCCATATCTTATTGTTCCACAGCTTATTCAAAAAACTGTATACCTAGAGATGCACATTTGCTTTAAAGACATTTAGACTTGATGATCTTTAAAGGTCCCATCCCACCCAAGCCATTTCATGTGAATTCTGTGTTACAATAAGCACACAACACGGACTCGAAGCTCCCGAAAGATTGGGACAAACAACAGAAACTCCACAATATTCTCCCATAGATGTCCACTATTGAACATGCCTGTGGCATGTGGCAGAGGCCCCCTCAGTGGCTCTTGATGTCACTGTGTGTGTGGCACAGGCATTGCTGGGATGTAAATTGTGCTCACACATTCTGTTATCATCAGCACCTCCGTGCCACTTATGATTCTTGGCTCTGAGGGTGGTGAGGCCCTGGCACACGGTGCCCAGAGAAGCTGTGGCTGCCCCTGGATCCCTGGAAGTGTCCAAGGCCAGGCTGGACAGGGCTGGGAGCAACCTGGGACAGTGAAAGGTGTCCCTGCCCGTGGCAGAGGATAGAATAAGCAGGCTTTAAGTTCCCTTCCACCCCAAACCATTCTGTGATTCCAGGAAAAGCACTCCTAAACCCTGCTATGTCTGTCAGCAGCTGCCAAAAAGCTGCAAACCATACCAGCCCCATTTCAGCTCTTCCATTTGTAACACTTCTAATGAGCAGATGGTTAATTTTTGTGAGCGAGGAATAAAAAACAAAACTTTTGTTGGTGCAAGCGTCTGGGGGTCCTTTAGGTTATAAAAACCAGTTGTTTTGGACATCTGCTTAAATTTTTGACTGTAAGTTTAGCCTTCTCCATATTACTAGGCAAATATTCACATCCTCTATTTGTCTTCAGGTAAAAAAAAAACTGCCAGGTATTGTTCACGGCTTTTTCAGCTATTTAGAAGTTGGGAAATATTTCAAGTGTAAAAAGAAAAAAAATTATTGTGCCTGTTTCCTGTGCATTTCCAGCAATAACATTCTTGTACCTCCAGATCACAAACAGTATGTGTTTCTCCACCTTTATTATTGCCACCTCACTAAAAAACAGTAGATGAAGTTCCCACACAACTGTGAGTACCTCACCTTCAGATCCAGTTCCTCAAATACAATCTCAGGCAGAACCTGAAGGCTACACAATATTGAAAGTGTGAATATTCAAACAATGCTGCTGTTCACTTCAGAGGCCAAGGGATTGAGGCAACCCCAAAGTAAGGGAAATAACTAGATAACAAGCTTGCTTTATGTTGTACTGCTAGTATTTTGGGGGGTTGCAGCACTGTAGAGATTCAAAGAGGTACCTAAAGTAAGATGTAAACACTACCTTCCTTACCATGGTAGAAAGCAAAAAATTCAGTTAAATGCACACAAAAGCCCTTCAGAGGTCTCAGCATTTGAAAGACCAGTAAGCTCATTGCATTTACCTTCTTCCCAGCAAAATTGTCTTCAACTCAGATTAACAGGATGGAGAGCTGTCAATCTCCTACATTCATACTGCTTCTTTCTGTTCTACAGTGTGATTTTATGAAACATGAATTCACAGAAGCTGCAGAAAATTTTTAATTCGTGAAATACAGATGGTTATTTTCATACAAATTTTAAATGTTTCTGTTTTTATTAAGCACCAACCAAACCCAACACAATGTGCACAGTATTTACAAATGCATAAAAATATTTATAGTTCCAGATATGATTTATCACTGTACTTATTAGTACTGAGCACTCTAAATTACAAACAATTAAAATCACATTTCTGTGATTTTTTTTGTTGTTTTGTTTAGTATAAACACAATTTTGTGTGGGGACAGAGAAGAGAAGAGAACAAAAGCATTAGTATTTGGGAGGAGAAATTGTGTGAGAGCACGAGAGACAATGGATGTGTCTGAGCCAGGAGTGAGTTGCTGGTTTGGATCATTAACCAAGAGCTCGATGCTCGCTGCTGCTCCCTCTGCAGCCTCCAGGATCAGGATCCTCGCTCAGTGCAGCCCAAGTGTGAGACCGAGCAGAACAAATGTGGGAGGGCACAAATTCATACAGGCAACTGATTTCTCTTTTATTCGTTGGAACACTAATTTAGGCTCTTTTAAAAGCTACGTTTACTATACACACTCCTCTTATCCACATTCCTTTTCTGCTGCATTCCCTATTCTGTTACAGCTTTCCAAAGCCTCAGTAACTGTACCTTGCAATACCAAACATTTCCATCTGAGTTAAGTGCACATATTTTCTGCTTTAAGCCTAGGAGGGCTCAGTGCTGTGGCTGTCCTTTCCCAAACAGTCAGAGAAGCCATTATTTCTCAGCACACTTTTAGAGTGCAACCAAATCCAAGAAGCTGACATTTTTTATTTAGTACCCATGGGCTATAACCATGAAAAATTTACTCTCTGAAATACAGTTGCATGCATTTCCCATCCACCCTACTCATGATAAAAAGTAATTTCCTCGAACAGCCTGGTAACAATGGCAACTGAATGAGATGTATCACCATAAAATAAACATGAGCACATCGCACATCTGAATTCTCCGGAGTGAAACTACTACTCTGTGTTCCCAGCAAAGATTTA
Source organism: Pycnonotus jocosus (assembly GCA_013400435.1). Classification (NCBI taxonomy): domain Eukaryota; kingdom Metazoa; phylum Chordata; class Aves; order Passeriformes; family Pycnonotidae; genus Pycnonotus; species Pycnonotus jocosus. The sequence goes on from VWYP01006730.1 coordinate 260,866, forward strand.
AATGAATAAGAGGCCTTGAAGCTTGACATGTATCTCTAAAGGCATGGGAGAGGATTCAGGGCAACTGTCATTAAAATTAATCACTATTAGTGATTACAAACCTCCAGTAACAGAGTGGCTCACTGCAGGAGAGCTATCAGGGCCAAAACAAGATGTCTAAGCAATGGAAACCAAAGGTAATCAAGAAGCTTACAGATATTCCTGTGTGATAACTGAGAGGGGCTAAAGGTTACACTTAAAACAAAATCTGATATTAGATTGTTTTCCAATTCCTACTCATCTGGCAAAGAAAAAGCAAAGGAGAACCATTCTTTTGTATTTTGGACCAACTAAGAATAAATTACAGTGCAAGGGAAAAAAAAAAAAGAAAAGAAAAGAAAAGAAAAATAAGAAAAAATGTCCAGAATTCCTATCCTGAGTTAATACCAAGGTCCAACAGAGTGAGGCAGGACCCAAGCATGCTCTGCCCAACTCACGGGGGAGCTGTCCAGCAAACACAGAACTGAATGTTACCATGGTAACAGAAATAAAACCACCTTTTACCAGCTTTTTCACACATTTAGGAAAATTATGAAACTGAATTCCACTAGATGTTATGGCTTCACAGGACAAATGGGCTCAGAAACTCAGCTCTTGAGAAGCCCATCAGTGATAATGAAGATACAACAGCTTCCACGTAACCTCGAGGACAGAAAGCCCCCAAATCTGTGACAGCTGATATGTTTGCCAGCTGATATGTTTGCCACAGTTTCTGTTTGCTTAAACATCTCATACTCACCAGAGCTTAAACTCCACGATGTGGCCCTTCAGTCTCAGCACAGCAACTCTCATGGAAGAGCCAACACCTTCCATCAGCTGAAAGGAACAGAGCTCTCATAGACAGAAGGCAGCTACGTTTGATTCTCTGATTCTGTGACACATGACTCCCAGTGCTTGTGAGGATGTGGGTTTATAAAATCATCTTTAATTATGTAAATCAGTAATTATTAAATTATTATTATCATTAAATTATTTCAATTGTTTATTTTGCACAATTCGCATTTATTTTATATAATCCCCTTTCTGCTATGTCTTGTGCTGCTTTTTGTGTTTTATTTGTGAAGGACAAAAGCCTGCAAGCAGCTACAAAGAGTAAAATACAGATTACATAACTATGGCAAAAATTAAACCTCCCTTTTCACTCTGAAAAAAGTTGGAAAATTATGCCTGAAGTATCCATTTAATGCAATGTTTCAAGAAAGTTTCTTTCCCCTTCCCATATGAGACAAGCTTCTATTAACAAATGTTTCATTCAAGTGCATTCTCCCTTTGTTAGTATCCAGAATATCTAGGGCTTGGTGTACATCTTTGAAGAAGTTCATTAAAAATGAATCATAAAACCACGATTTTAACACTTGTCTAAATAAAAAATAAGTTTTTCCACCAGGGGAAGTGAGCAATGTATCAGTTCTAAGACAAGAAAAACTAAAGGAATAGTTTTCAGTTACAGGCCTATCAAGCACATGGGATAGAATTTTGACCCTGACAAGACTAACAAGAGTCATCAGATACAATGCCTGAGGAGAATACTCTCAAATACTGGACACTAAGAAAAATGCCTTCATTACATTTTTTTAATATACATCAATATTCATATGATCTATTTTTTCTATTAGCTGGTTCCTCAACTCTTTTAAAATGAAAAAAGCAATCCAGGAATTTGCATACCACTGCCAACTTCTGGTAAAGTCATTAGAAATTACAAAAATAACTGCACTGAAGAGCATAAAAATTTGTGCCTATGACAGACTTCTAAGAACTTGTAGAGAAATTGAGTCATTTAACTTTCAGGCCAGAAACTTGACATTCCTGACTGAAGGGAAGGAAAAAAGAGTTTAAAACTAACATAAATCCAGAAAATAAAATTGAAACTAGAGTGTCTGTTCACTACATGATAGAAATTACAACATTGTTCAACTTTTCTTTTAAACTTCAGGGGTAAATTCTCTGTTAGTGGATAACAGCTGAAATATCAGTCATTTATTTCTATCATTCCATGCAACACAAGAGGTTTTATAATTTCCTCTTTGGAGCAAAAGAGAAATCACATACAAAGATGCTTGTGGCAAAAGGGAAATGTCACCTGCTTTGTCCAGCACTTCAGACCCCAGTGCCCTCAGACACAAATGGAGCAGCGACTCAGAGAAAAACAGATTTATAGAAATAAAAATAATTGCCACAAACCTCTTCCCTGTTTCCATTAGTTTGAACTGTCATCATGCTCTTGTCTCAGAAAATGCCTGTGCTTAATGCAGCAATTATCCCTGTGCTGCATTTCCTACTCGTACATGATCACAGACACTTCACATCTGACTTTGCTACAGGGAGTGAGATGGAATGACCTGAACAAACCCCTGTTGGCACTATAAGGCCAGGAAGATGGAATGTTAAGCCCTGGATGTATTTTCAGCTGTCAGGGAGCTCTCAGCAAGGCCCCTGCTAATTGGTTGGGTTTTCTTGCCCTTGGCACAGTGCAGCACACTGTGTAAATGGTATCCTTGAGTGTTTCCTACTGACTTGCTAGTCAAGGCAATTTCCTGCTTTCTCCATTTTTAGTATTTTCTCCCATCTACTTGTTCTCACAAACTCTCCATTTAATTTCATTTCCTCAGAGACTGGTTGAGATTACAGGTCTGTGATGAGGATCCAGTGATGCCCAGAAATGCCATGATGCATCAGCTTGTATACCCAAACAAGAAATGCAGGTTTATAGAGCATTCTTGTCTATTACAGAGAAACCAGGTACAGCACCCTTGAATCCACTCAAATCTCCTCCTGTTCTTTACTGACACTCAGCCACCAATGGACAACTCTCAAAGGAGAGAGGGCTTGATGCACTCTTATAATCCACAATCTCTTAGGCAGTCTCCCTTGTGCTGCTCAAATTCTAGTCCTTGGCCAATCAGAACTACAGCATAAATTCAGAGAGCTGGGACAAACCCAGGATGGCAAATCCCAAGAAAAACAGAACTATTTGCTGCAGAACAAAACCAAAAACATCTGAGACACAGTTGTTGGTGATTTGATTAATCAAAGCAGCAAATAATGTAACTGTAGCAAAAGGAAAAATAGATGGTGAAAAGGGGCTTACAGACAGTAGGGTAACAAAATTAGAGCAAACAATTAAAATGCAAAGAACCCCAAATGTGTATGGATAATGTGAGTAAAGCAAATCATTTCAGAAGGCACAGCTCAGAACAGCTGCTCTCCTGCAGCCTCAGGAGCTGGATCTGCCAGCACTGCCATGCCAGCCATTCCTGCTTGATGCCAGACAAACACAATGGGCAGCAAGAACAGCACCAACTGGGGAAAGAAATAAACGAAATTCCACTTCAAAGTACCTAAAACATGTGAATATCTGCACAGAGCTGGAATGAGATCCCAGGCCCTGCTGAACGCCTGACTGAGCACAGAGCACCCTCTCATGTGCTTCACTCATTTCTCCACACCTCACTCCAGTCCTCCACAATTCCACAACTTCAGAAAGAGGTACCACTTTGGTAATATTAGTAAAGGAATAATCTCCAAGATGAGAAAACTCAATCAATCAATGCTGAATAAAAACAAGGAATACGTATCTCATTCTTAAGAATAACAAAACTGAAGGAACAAACCGCTGAAAAACTAAAAACTGAGCAGAAAAATCATCTGACAATTAACTCCTCAAGGTTTGGGTAGGTGAGAAAAAGAGCTAACAACACATACTAAGGTTTTAGTCTGAAACTGCGGGGTACAAAACCCAGTATTGTGTAAAGAAATGAAGGCAGTCCAAATGTCTTAAGATGCTATCCAGTGGTAACGTGCTTGAATCTCAACAAGCAGGTAACAAGATACTCTTTCTTGAATATCACCCTTGCAGATCAATCCTCGCTTCTGCATTTCAAAATTACTTCTACATTTCTGTTTGATATTCAGATATATGAGGAATAAAAACCACTATACCATTCCTGCACAGTCATATAACTAGTTCCTGTGGCAAGAGAACTGTGGGGTAAAAAACTAGCACCTTCCAGGAGAGAAATTTGCATTACAACATTTAGACTAAGTAGAATAACTGCAGTTAATTCCATAAAAGAAAACTTTAAGTTGCTTTATTCCATACACAAAAGGCTTCCAGACAACAAAGGAAAGAATAATGAAACCCTACAGTAAGTGCTTGGAAAAATTGTGTTGATTTGTTGCATGCTGAGACTCAAGTACCTCTGTAAGCTTTTCCAATTCTAAGGCAATAAGCTGATTTCTTAGAAAGGAGCAATTTTTCTTGTGTGCTTGTCTAAGACAGACAACCATTACATGTGAAAATATATGTATTTTTTTTAGGATGACATAAACTATAATGTCATCAGCCCACTGTGTCCCTGTCCCCTGCTCTCATGTTGCTCTGCTACTGCTCTGTAATTTTAAGAATTTAGGGAAAGCAGAACCTATACAACTTATCTGTACAGCCATTTCCCCCCAGCAATGCCATAATCATCATTTCTGGTGCAGAAAATACTTCTCCAGTGAACCTGACTGTTGGGAAAAACCATTAACTCCATAAAGCTGTCAAAATACTACAAGATGCTCATTATTTAAATATCTAATTGGAAAAAGAAAAGGTGGGGAGGGAGCAGAAAAATTTTTGGTGAGGGTCATCAAACACAGGAACATGTTCCCCAGAGAGGCTGTGGAATCTCCACCCTTGGAGATATCCAAAATCCAACCAGACAATGTCATGGACCACTTGCTCCAGCTGACCCTACATTCATCTCCAAGGGTCCCAGCCAACTTTAGCAGTGCTGTGATTTTGCAACTCAAAAAGACAGAAAGAAATGCACAAATCTCACAATAACGTAACACAAGTCCTAGCAAAGTTTAAAAAAAAAGTCTGTTATATGTCTGAAAAACTGGAATGCAGCTTTCTGCAAATTAAAGACAGACTGTAAACTGAAGGACAGGGCTGGAAAGTTCCTTGCTCATCAAATTAAAAACAAGAGGTCTATTCATGAAAAAAGTTATGTGGTCAAGCCACATTCTTTGCTCTAAAGTTTTACATGGGACTGAGTGGGCACTCTGCTTGCCATTCATTAAGAAACTCTGAGGTTGTTAGGGATTGCTAGAGCTTGTGAAGGTTTGTTTATAAAGATGGCCAAGCACTCAGGAGAAGTGCAAGTGGACATGCAAGTGTCTGTTTTTCTTGTGACAATCCTGTCACATAACTGACAGCTGGAGTCACTTGACAAAATACCAGTGCAAGCCATTCTGCCAAATTCCCCTACAGTGAGATGACAACACCTAAACCCCTCTTGCACTGCAAATACCCAAAGGCTTCACGGCTCACAATTCCCCTTTCTTTCTGTTTTTTCATATTTTTTCTCCACTAGAGACAGTAAGCCACACTTTTAAATTGAGACAATAATTTTAAATTAGGAGAGACAAAGACCATAAGAGAAACTTGTGCCTGATGAAAAGTGCTGTAATTCTTCCTAGTTACTTTTGAATTACATATGCACAGGGCATTCCTTTTGCACCAGCTACATTCTCCAGACTATTCAACTTTTCTCTAAAAGGTGTTTCAGCTCTAAAAAAGGTTGATACAATAAGGTGGTCCTGTTTTAAGAAATAACATTTTTCCCTGCCTAGTGCCTTGAACAGTTGCAATAATCAGAGATCATTACTGAACACTGACCTTCAAAAGTGTTTGCCAGCTTGGCTCCCTCTCATTCAGCAACCCACTGTGCTTTTCAGGGAATGCTGCTCCTCAAGCACCAGTCCCTGGGGCTTCAAACAGCACAGTGCCACTAAATGGTACAGTCAGCATCCTTCTACTCACACATGACAAAGAAATCAAATAAAATCAAGGTACCCTTCAGAGTGCTGAAAACATCCATCTTTGTGATTTTTGCTTCCATTTGTCTCAGGCTGTGAATGTTCCTATTAGTCAAATGTATTCAAGTCTGACAAAGTCATTTCATCTCCTGTTAATGAACAACTTTTCTGCTGAGAGATTAAGAGAATAAATCAATGCCAAAAAACCCAGTTAATTGTTCAGTAGCAGTAGGCTGTTTGTACCTTTTGTTAGCTGTCACAGCACTGAGCCAGCACTCAATGGGTAGTGAAATCTACATTTTAGCACAGAATTAGGTCCAAATTTAAACCATTTAAGCCACAGCATTTTTCCTATAATGTGAGGATTTAAAAATATCTCAAAATCAGCAAGAACTAAAGAGAGACTGTTCAGGTATCAGAGTCACATAATATATATCCCTCCATTTTCATGCACCATGCCTAAGGCTGCACAGCTGTGAAGAGAAATAGGATAAAAATTTTCTAGAGCATGATCAACAGCACAACAAAGGAAACTGTTCAGTGGGAAATCAAAGAACAAAATGAGCATGATCTGATTTGCCTATTGGATATTTCCAAAATGCAGTTTAATTCCTGAAATATTCTGTTATCCTAGCATTTCTCAGTGCCACGTACACAAAATATTTTTCAAATAGCAGAATTCACAAGCCAGCCCTCTCAGACAAAGCCCATGAAAAGGTTTATGTGCTGCTGTTATAAATATGTTTCAGCCACACACAATAAGTTATTGTGGTCTGTAAGAGATCTGATGTTTCTCTCTGCAATCATTTTCTCATTGTTCATGTCTTGAGCTGCATAGATAAGCATATGCATTTGTATAAACATTACAAATTACCCATTATTAATTAATGATTAATTGCTCATTACCCAACTTTAATTAATTCTTTAAAGGAAGATTTTGGGGTGGGGATGTTAAGAGCACGACTTTCAGCCACAGACTCTATTGCACTGATGTTAACAAGCATTAAGTGGAGGTAGGAGCAAAAAAGTAAGAATTAACAAACTACTCAAGAAATGTAGTTTGTACCCAAAGGAGAAAAAGAAATATAGAAACTTGTATTTAGTAGTTTGAAACTCAAAAAGCCTGCATTCAAATTAATTTTTCAACTTCCTAAGAGAAAGGAAGTCAGGTTCTGTATTTAAAACTCAGCCCTTTTAAACCAAACACCAGTTGTCCCTACTAAGCTCCCTCTTCTGGCTAATTTAATAAACTCACTAAGACTTTGTATGCAGAAGTTTCAATCTTTCCAGTTCTGTTCTATCAATAAAAATCATTAAAAAAATATTGGTAAATAAAGGTTGACGTTGAAATACACTAGTTTTCAACTTCAGACAGAGCCCTCCTTTTGTCTCAGGCTGACAAGTTACACAAACACACACAAGGAAATAAAATTCCTGTACTGTGCAGGGACACACTGCAAACTGACACTCAATCATCTGCACCTCCTCTAAGCTTCTAAACACCACTGCCTATTTTCTGGTATCAGATATTCTTGAAATGCCTGTGTTCAAAACATAGCAGATTAGTTAATTCATTCCCCAAAGTACATCTTTCCTTGTTCTGGCTAAAATAAGGATTAAATATGTAATAATAATACAAATACACCTTTTAGAAATTGTAAATTGGGAAAACAGAATCACAGAATAAACTAGGCTGGAAAATACCTTGGAGATCATTGAGTCCAACCTGTGACCTAACACCACCTTACCAGCCAAAATATGGCACTGAATGCCTCATCAAGCCTTTTTTTAAAAACCTGCAGAAACAGTGACTCAACCACCACCCTGGGCAGCCCATTCCAATCCTGAACCAATCTTTCTGTGAAGAATTTTTTTTTCTAATATCTAGCCTAAACTAGAAGCAACCAGTCCTCACCAAACAAACAAATTCAGGACAGAGAATGAAGACAGAGGGGCAGTGAATGGCCTCAATGTCTTATGCCAACAGTGACCCTCATTGTGGAGCTGACAAATCAGTAACAAACATACACTGGTAAAATTTTTCATTCTCTTCTAAAATTTAGAGTCGTTGCAGATGATTTGTGGAAACAACAATTCAAAGTGAAAGGGCAGTACTATGTAGAAGGGTGTGGAATGAACACGCAGAGGATAAAAAAATAATTCATTCAGCTGTGGGTTTTCATTATTTCAGTTACTGTAGAAGCATCATTGCTCCTTTCTAAAAGCCAAGACACACTCCCAGCCAAGCCAGTTTTATGAGACTTCTATCACAACTGTGCCAATGAAGGCAGGCAGCACACTCAAACCCCAACCTCTACAAATCATTCCTGCTCAACACCTTTTTAACCTTCAATCCAGCTAATGAAAGGCCTTGGAGGGAAATTAATTTCATGTCTACATTTACTACTGCACCTTCAGCCCAAGTGAAATCAAGAATCTGTTTCTACATACAAAGTCTTAAAAGAACCATGACAACAAAAGATTGCAAAGACATGGCCTCTGAAGCAAAATACTGAGGAATGAGCTGAAAAAAAAAAATCTTTAAAAGTTAAAAAAACAGAGACAAGGTTCCAAATAGGATCATGAGGGTTCAGGAGAAAAGAAGGAAGTGTGTGATGCACTGACAAACTAAAGATACCACTGTGAGAAGATAAAAGGGAAGATACAAGCAGTGACCGTGGCTGAGCTTTATTCAGGACAGGATGCCTGCAAAAGTTATGTTGACTCTTCCACTGCCAACTGATAGTAACTTTTGAAGTCTATAAACATTGTATATCACAGAGAAAGATATCCATTACACATTGAGTGAATAAAACAAGAACAGATGCTATGTCATCACAGCAACTTCATTTAAGTCTTCCAGTACTTTTTCCACCAATGAGGCTCAAAATGTTCTGTAGAAGTGTCTCCTGACTTTTTGTAAAACAAGAATAAATAAAGAAATAGAGTTTGCTTAAGGTCAGATGGACATTCAATAACAGAACTAGAATTGAAATAGAGTTATTCATGGTTTTAAACTCACTGATATGGTCTACCTGAAAGAAAGTTCTCATTTTTTTTTATTATTAAGAATATTTTGGGGTTTTTTAAATATTTCACCTTAGTACTGCATCAATACATAAGTCTATTATGTCTGTATTCAACTGACTGTTAGTAATGCCTTCATTTAAGACAGATAGCCTTTTTAAGCTCATAAATCTTTTCTATCTTATTTTCTATTTTGATCCACAAGTCTCTTCCACTGATAATTTCAAAGGTAGCTGTACTTCTTTGACTAGCATTTTGAAAGTATTCTTTTATGAAACCTTTTTACAACTTTTCATCTAAGTCAGCTCTGTATTAAATCACTACCAGACTTCTTAGAACCAGGATACAAAGCTGAGCACAGGCAGTCTGGCTTTTACACTCCTTAGCCACCTGCAGCCAACCAACCTGGACAGCTAGGGTTTAATGACAGAAATGAAATTTTCTACTTTTAAACAGATTCTTTTGTACAAAATCTTTTATGATATGCAGTAATACAAACCAGTTAATGACCAAAGAAAACCCCCCAAAAAACAACATTCAACAACAACACAACTTAGAAGTTTATAAATCAACTCCCTGAAAAAGCAGGAGTTTCTTCTAATGTGGAGTAATTCAAGTCTTAAGGAAGCATATGAAAAAGCTGTTCTAGAGGCTAATAAACAACTGCAAATCAAAACACAAGACTTAGAGTTATCTGCTTTGAAATAGAAGAAAACTTAACTTCAACCGTTTGGAGCCCAGCTGGTGCAGAGCATCATATTTGCCACCTGCTCTAATTTCTGAGGAGAGGACCCTGGGTGATGAGTCTGCTCTTAAACTGCACCTTTAGCTAAAGTGGCTCATAAGGACATGTGAGGGATTGAGAGGAGAAATGGAATCTGGAGCAGATGCTGTTAAAATCAATTAGCATGCAAAGGGCTGGCCCTGGACTAGCCAAGGCAAGGCAGCTACTGGAGCAATCAATGGCAGCTGGTGGGAAGCAAACCCAGGAGGAAGAGGAAACCAACATCTTTACTCTTCACAAATGTTTCCTTACATAGTCAGGTCTTACTGAGAATGCCAAGATACATATTTCTTCAACTGTTTGTCCAAAATATGCTACATACAAACACTCACTGAATTTTGAAAGGCCTTATCATTCTAATGTACTAATAAGAATCTGTATGCTACTTCTCCAAGTTTTGGAACCACATGTTCCTGGATGCTGATGAATGCTGACTACAACAAACAGTAAAACAGATGTCTGGTCTTCACAACTCAGGAACCACGCTGTGTTAAAACAGTAAAATAGTAGCATACTCCCATTGGGGAACAGTATGCTTACACAGAAAACTGTTTAATACCCAACAGGTAATTCAAGTCAAACAACTTTTAAACAGAAAATATATTATTATCTGGAGCTTTTAGAAAAAAACAGACTTTAGTACATCATTTACACTGGGTGTCACACATGTGACCAATAATCCCACAGGAGCTCCTTCTTCCCGGGAAGACAAACACACTCCCTTACCTTAGGCCATTTGGGATTCAGGAGCCGTGCTTTGATGGCATCATCCAAGGCCTTGTCATACTGGTGGATTTTCATGTAGGCTGCAGAACGGTTGCTGTAGAGGATGCAGTTCTGGGGGTCCACGCCCAGGGCCTCGTTGTACAGCACGATGGCCGTGTGGAAATCGCCGTCATGGCAAGCCTGGTTGCTCTGGCGAACCTTCTCCACAAATTCAGCTTTGCTCAGCATGGGACTGTCAGGACTTTTTCTTCTGAAGGATTTTGATCCACAGAAAGAAATCTGGCAGAGGGGTAAAAGGGAGAAATTATATGTTAGTGTTAAGAAATGCTACTCAAAAATGAAAAAGAGATCAAACTATTAGAAACCGTACAGCAGAAATTAAAGCCACCAGCACCACTGCAGAGCAAATTATGAATTCAGAACCAGATTCTTTAAAAAGTAAATTGTTTATCTATCTAATCTCTTGTTGAGGGTACATGAGTAACAGAAAGAGTCTTGCAAAACATATCATTCCCTATGAATGATGTCTTCTAGACACAAGAGCAGCTGGAGTCTGTTTACAAATGCTGCACTCCACACACTCAGAAGTGCTTTTCTCCTCAGCCACGCTATTTGATTCTACAGCACTAAGCAGAGTTGCCAGGTAGAGAACAGGTGGCAGCTGTGGATATGAAGATGATGCTGGCACATCTGAAGTTTGACATGCAGAGCACAGAGAAGCGCAGGCATACACAGACAATGGAAAAATGTGTAATATCTCTTCAAACCAAAGAACCTGCACCATAACCTCTGCTCACAAACCTCTACATCCAACAACATGCAGCTGCAAGTTGCTCATATTTGTGAAGGGAAGGAGGAGTTTTTAGAACCACATACACTCACAGAAGTAAGTGGGACATACAATTTATTTTAACAAGAGAACAGTCATCCTTGGCAGAGCCACCCTCCCACACTGACAACTTCAGATAATACAAAACAACAAAGTAAAAAAGATTTAAGTCTTCTAAGACATTATGTAAAGTGAGCTGTAGAAAGTCCTAGCTCCTTTGATTGTGGTACACCCTTTCTTATTTAATTTTCTACATTGCATATTTTCCTCAACCACTCTTTTGCAGTCAGTAACTGTTTCTGTCATGCAAACCCTACTCTCTCCCAAGGATACCCAAGAACTCAGCAAGAACATCTTAGTCCAACTGTGATCACAAGGCAGTTGGGAGTTGTGCAGTAACAGTATTTGGCAACAGGCAACACAATACATATGGCAGCATACAAAATACTTGAAAATATTCATTAAAGGTTTAGACTACTATGATTAAGATTGGTGTCATCTAGTTTTAGTCCTGCAGATTGAAAAAGTTTAAGAATATCACATATTGTTACCACAACACAACAACCACAGGGCTTAAATACATTACCAGAGCCAGCTGGGGCATATTTTTAAAGGTGGAAAGGGAAGCAAGCTGCAAACTGACATCCTGTCACAAGGATCAGTTGGTCTATAGACTTTTCTTTTTTTTTCTTTTCTTCCTTAAGTCAAATAACAACAATAGAAAAGCATCAATTTAGAAACCATTGATTTCTTATTTTTCTTATTATAGCCATTCTTTTCTGACAGTGTTTGTCTAAACTTTTTCTGAACTTCTCTACTGAAGGAGATTCCATGCTTTACTCAGGCAATCTCCTTACACTGCTTCAGGATTTTCATCATTAAAGTATTTTTCCTAATATCCAAATCTCCTTTGTGTCAGTAAATGTACTATTTCTTGTCTTGTAGTAGACTGAGATATAATCTACTGTAGACTGAACCAAAACCTCTTTTCCTTTCATCTGTGAGGTTGCTTTTTCGACAGTATTCTTGCTAATGCTAACACTGAACACGTTGCTTCATTCAAGCAGTGCAGTAACTCACACATCTGTGAGCATCTGACAATAAACTTCATCACAGGGACAGTTTGTTGTGACCTGAGGGCAAGAACTGAATATGAAGATGTAGAAGCTATTACAAGGGCACATGTCCAAACACAAAGACGAGGAAACCCTGAGAAAGGTAATTAGTCACCAGAAGGCTTGGAGGTACTGCAGGAAAGGGGCTGGTGAGTGCCCAGGTGCCAGGGGCAGCAGTTTCTCCATGTGTCTTTAAAGGTGGCTGCTGTCTCCCTCCCTGTGCATTTCCTGGTCACTGACCTGCATCAGGCACAATGAAAAATACCAAATGTCATGTATTTCCCACGCTTTTATCACATTCAGAGTGAACGACTGCAGCTTTCACAAGCAGTACCACAACTAGCCACAAACTTAATTTATTCAGAAGATAAATATTTCAAGAAATAGATTCCTCACCAGCTGTGGCCATAACTGCCTCCAGCAGGAGGCCTGGGCTGGTGTGAAGGCACAGCCAGCCCCACCCTGGAGAGCTCAGGGGCAGCAGGGACATCTCACCCACCCTTGTGCTTGACCACAGGGACTCTGCTGTTCAGCCAGCTGGGGCTGTGTCCCCAGGACCACCAAGAGCTACTGAACCCTCAGCAGTGGGGCCTCTGCAAGGACACAAAGCACCCAGCACAACCTCGAGCAGCACCAGTGAGACAAGTCCAACGACAGCTGGCTTTTCTGGCAGTTTATTATGCACAAACAAATGAACACACAAAGCTGTTAATGATCCTTCCAGAATCATACTGTGAGTTTGTAACAACAAGGAGAATCCATGAGGAGACATCCTCTCGGTCCAAGTGAAGTGGTTTCTGCCTCTAATATCCTGTGACGTGAAATAATCTCATGAAAAAAAAAAAAGGAAACTACGATGGTAATTTGTGGAATATGTTACTATTTAATTCCTGCTATCATGAGAACTACGTAAGGCAGTAAAATATCATGAGGTAAAAGAAAAAGCCCTAAAAACAGTAAAACTGAGTCACTCTGGCACTCAAGCCACAAATAGAAAAAGATTATGATTATGGTACCAACCCACCAAAAGTACTCATTAGAAAGTCATCCCCACTTCCCAGTCACCACTGCTCCTCTCCTCTTCATACAGTGGAAGGTGATGGTAATGCACATATTTAGGCTGCCTAACGTTTTGCTACAGAAGGTGCTTGCATGTATTAAACCAACACTAAAGAAGTTGTCTCTTAGTGCAGCAGAACAAATAAAGATCCTAATGAAGTGCAGAAGAGGATCTAATGAGAAAGTCTGAGTTAGAAGCTCATATATTTCTAATAAAGTCAAAGATGGCAGGAGCTTCTCAGCATTACTTCTCAAACCAGCATAAGACAGCAGAAATCAGCTCCTACTACAGAGGTCAAGTCAGACAGAAGCTTCCACAATAACTGCTTCAGATCAGACTCACCAACAAATTTCCTTCACTGGTGAAAATGTCTCCTCTGGTAGAAGGTGCTCAGGATTCAACCCTGCTGGCCATGCAAGTGGAGTGTTAAAACACACACAACCTTCTTTGGTCTTTTCCTTTTCAAGAAGAAATTAACTCCCAACTGCCCCCAAAGCAAATAGGAAGTTGAATACACAGCAAAACTTACAAGAACTTTTGTCTTCACTGGTCAAGCTTGCTAAACTTATTCCTCTCTACATAACATCCATCAAATAAAAGAAGTGCCCATACACACTGAAAGATGTGTCTGAATGGTATATTGCTATTCAGAAAGCCATAGGGAACAGATTCCCAGTGAGTTCCAGTAAGATGAGTGAGAAGAGATAACAGCAAATCCACATTCTGCTCCAAGAGGACTAAAGAAAACAATGTGGTGCAAAAGCAAATGTTTCATCAAAACACCAATGTTACATTTCAGAGCTTGTTGGTTTGTATGTAATTCCTCCTATCTAATGGTACATAATGCAAATAAATATGCCTTATACAGATGATGTCTTGGGTGGCAAGTCCATAGTTAAGACACCTTTTTAAAAAACTTACTTATAATTTTGGAGAAAATATAAGTGTAATACATAGAATTTTTATATTTTAAATTATTTAAATAGCTCAAGATACTTAATGAAGCATTAGGAAGAGGAAAAAAAAAAAACCCACAAAAAGAGGCAAGCAGAAAAATTGGCATTCCTAATGGATTCTGAAAAGAAAGTGACAGTAACTATTGCTAAATATAGGTTTCCAAAATCAGCTTAAATCTGTAACTGAGCTTCTCTTTCTATGAAAACTTCTACGCAACTTATATTTTAATCTGTAAAATGGTCTTCTGTTTTCTCTCCATATGCTGGGGTATTACTGTTTTTCTGCAAGAGAAATCAGCTTCAACAAGAGCCCAAGAACAAATAAAGCACATGAAGTCTGTCCCCAAAACCTCCCAGCAGCCAGCACTTCAGCCAGGCTGTACCACACTCCTGAACAGATATTAAACCTTGCCAACCACATCCAACCTTCCCCTGAACAGAGTGTCAACAGAAATTCTGGAAAGAAATGAAAGACAACCAAAACTGGAGATTTAAGTCACCTCACAATGACACGAACTTATCAACAGGAAGGAAACAGATTTTTTTTCTTCACTGGAGCTTAAACAAAATTTTCTATAGAAAACGGTTTTTCTTAAAGGCTTTTTTTTTTTTTAATGCAAAGAAATTGTGAGCTTCCAATACTGAGCTTGGAGACATCTGCACTTATGACAGCAGTTAGATCCACCCTAATTTAAGGCATGCTACATGTTGCTAAAAATTGTAGCAACAACTATGTAATCCATAGTTAAATTTAAACAGTACTCTTTGATTCATCCATAGTTTTTAAAACTAGTTATAGTTAATAATAACTTTTATATATATGTATAGATATATGTATATAATTAAATCACAAACTATCGATGAGGAAGCAGACCTTTCCCTCTGACCTGTCTGTGAGCCAGAGGGAGACAGAGGCAGCAACGAGGGAGTGACTGATGAACGAGTAATTCAGCAAAAGTCAGGCATGAACAGTAACCTCACTCGAGGAACACCTGTTAGGGCAACACTCAATGCACATCCACTCATCCATTCAGGAATTTATCCACTTGCCACATATCCATTTCAAAGAGCCTATAAAGGGCTCCATTAGCAC
Organism: Pycnonotus jocosus; assembly: GCA_013400435.1. Taxonomy (NCBI): domain Eukaryota; kingdom Metazoa; phylum Chordata; class Aves; order Passeriformes; family Pycnonotidae; genus Pycnonotus; species Pycnonotus jocosus. The sequence goes on from VWYP01006730.1 coordinate 276,303, forward strand.
CTGAAGAGCTCTTGTTTCACACCAGAAGAAAGCACAGGAGAGATATTATCTAAAACTGTGAAAGCTTCCAAGAAAAAGACACTAAAATTATGAACAACTCCAAGAAAAGAGGAGGAAGAAGGAGAAGAAGGAATAGGCACCCAGCTCTCTGGATTTCAAGTCTCTGTCCACTGGCGCCCGGGGCATCCCTACGGCTGCAGCATCAAACCAGGGGAGCGCAAGCTGCTGGCCGGGATAACACCGCGCATCGCTGGTCGCCAATCTGTGTTCAGTGTCACCACGTTGGTGACATCTGCTGTCACCCAAGCCACCCTGACTGAATCCAGTCTCCAGCGTCTAAGTTCTGTCAGTAACAAAGCCCTTGTAACCGAGTCCATAACAACTTTCTGCACCACTGAAGCGGGGTAAGGAGCTCTGCGGTGCTGCCAAGTACACCTGACACGCTTACCTTCAAACTTCGCAGACTTTATCAGAGATTCGAGTTTGTTTACGGGGGCGCCAGAGCGAGCACAATGCCCATGCCGACATCCGAGCTCTCTGCTCGCGAGGGTCCCGCTCCAGCTAGCGGCGGCCGGGGCACACAAGCCCCGCTCCGGGGCCAGGCCCGGGCCCTCCGCCGCTCCTCTCGGTGCGGGAAACGGCCGGGACCCCCGTCCGCCCCGGGGCTCCCAGGCAGCGGGGTCACTCGAGGCACCCCGAGGTGCTCAGAGCGAAGGCAGCCGAGCGCTCGGCCTGGCCGGAGCCCCG
>VWYP01006730.1:277272-289142 GCA_013400435.1 Pycnonotus jocosus
GACGGCGCCGGGCCCGCGCCGGACGTCCTGCGGCTGCTGCCCGGGCTCCCCCGGCCACCGCGGCTCCGGGCCCGGGGCAGCTGCTCGGCCGCACCTCTGCCCAGCAGCGGTGGCCTCTCCGCCAATACGGACGAGCTCCGTCCTCACTGAGGATACAGCTCCAGGGTCGCTCTGTCGCCGTACGGGTAGGGGACCGTCACCCAAAAGCAGCGGCAGCCTGAGCTCGACAGTAAGCGGGGCGCATATCGGATCTCAGGTGGTGATGCTGGTCACTAATGACAGCGCACTGGCCAGGCACAGCGAGCCTCAGCACTTGGGTTAACCCAAGTCTTCCAACTGCTGTGACCCATCCTGTCTCTTGAAAGGAACAGGCAAAATGGACTATGCTAAAGACTTGTGCTGCAGATAATAAGTGATAAAGAAATAATCTCTTATCTAAGTGAAAATCGGATGCCACTTCACATCAGTGAAACTTAGTCTTCCATAGAAAAAAGTGAGTCTGAACTTCAGAAAGCTTTCTGCAGTCAAATGATGAACACATGGCCAGCAGCCCAAAGGTTTGCCATCAAACGTGTGAGATCAAATTTAGGACATAATTGGAAAGCAAGTCTTAGTCAGGACCCAGGGAAAGGACCCAAGCAAAGCAATTCCTGGTTATCTAACAACTCTGGGATGTAAAAAAAGATGGAGGAATAAATGATAGACGTTTTCTATCTAAGAAGAAATTGACAGTGTAAGTAGGAGCTAGGGAATTACCTTCTCATCTGCAATGATGCAGGTCTTTTCAAAGTAACAGGTAACCAAAGCCCAAAGGTATCAGCTTCTGTAGTACACCAGGACATAAATCTGGCCCAAAAACACTGCATCCTTTGATGTAGCAAATGGCAGCTCAGTGTTCCCTTCTACCCCAAATGAGCTACAGTAAACACCAGAAATCCTGAGGATGTGCCAATGACAGATTTACACCAAAAGGGCACATCCCCAAGGACAGACACACCTTTGTTCTATCACCCCAGGGTACCTGGACGCAGTGGTATTCTTTCCATCCAGATGCCTAGGGATGTTTCTCCATCCAATCCATAAAGAAAGGTATCAGTGTACAAGAATCAGCATTTTATCATTAGCATTGGTTAATATCAAATATAACACACAAATTCTCTGCACTGGTCACATATAAGAAATGTGACTCATGAATATCTTAATTCCTACCTGACATGGATTTATTCCATAATGCATTAGGTTTTCTTCTTTACAAATCAACTTAGAGCAGATGCCTTTAACCAGAAGATGCATGTTGGAGAACGGTTACTAAACTGTTCTTTCAGTCAGTAATGAAATTAATAAACCTTTAGCAAGAAGCACACAGTTCCAAATTTTCACCTAAACAAGCAAGTTTTTTTTCTCAGTTCAACTCCTAGTTCTTCCCTGAGAGGAATTTATACATCTTCATTTAATCTCTTGTTATTATGTTTCCTGTAACTCATCCCTCCTCTGGGAAATAAACATAGTACACACCTTAAAAAGACCATGCAGATGGTAATGGTTGCTTGGGAAGCCCATCAGCCCCATCCCAGTGCACAATGCTGTGAGTCTGCCAGTCCAGCATTTACTGTGGAGCTTTACCTGAAGCCCAGAGCACCTCAACCTCCACCAGAAGTTTTACATGTGAACTGAATAATCTAAGTGTCCTCAGAAGTCTGTGGGCAGCATTATTGTCAGGAAATGCTCTGTCTCAGGCAGAAGTTCAGCAAGTTTAGTATTCCTTCTTCATCTGTTAGGACTAAGTATTATTTCCATGCCTAACCTAGAAATTGGAAAAGAAGAAACAGAGAACATAGGTGGGGATGAAGCTAGCCTAAAAAATTTGTTAGTTATTTAGTTCAGGAGTTTTTCTGATACTTTCCTTGAGTCAGACAGCTGGATGGACTTCAACATGACTAATTGTGCAGATTCTCATGCATGCACAGCAGTCACTTCCATCTTACAAAGTTATTTTTATTTGGAAATGATACATCTTCAACTGTTTATTCCATTATTAAGATTTTCCTTAATAAAAAATTCTGCTTCCCATAAAAAAGCTGTCATTAACAAAGTCATTTTCTCTTCCTTTTCACCTCATTTTCTGAAACGAGGTAGAAGGAACAGCACGCTTGGCAGAGCCACATTCCTCCTCATCTTCATGGGGACGCTTTCTCGGTGTGGTTTGCTGCAAGAAAAAACACAGAAGATGGCTACAGGAAAGCAGGTGAGGCAGAGCCTGACTGTTCTGCTTGCTCCAGAGCTACAGGTGTTGGACAGTGTGACCAAAAAAGCAGCATGACTAACCCATGTTTCTCTCCCAAGATCCATCTAATTATACTTGATGGTTCTCATATAAGACATTGCTCCCAGCTTGAAGCAGCTACTGTTCACAATTTTCCTAATTAGCATCTGGTGATGAATGGCCCAATGCCGTCCTAACTTTACACCAGCATGACAATTTTTACAGGGATATCAAACATCAGTGACTTGAATCCATTAAAAAAAACCCCAACATACATTCAACAATTTTATTCTAAATATAGGAACAATCCTTTAAACACTAGGCAAGTGTTTCTCTACATTTAAACAAAGTGTTGACAAAGCATGGAAATCCATTACTGCTCTTCAGGAAGCAGAACTAACCAGCAGGCTGCCATGTACAGCCCAAGAATACATTTCTCTAAAGTCTCAAAATTAACTGATTTTCTTATTAAAGATTACTTCAAAATCTAGTTTCATTGTGCATCAAATACTAATCTTCAAATATCTCCTGCACATACCGTTTTTGACGTTTCTGGTGGATTCATATTGGTACATGACTGAGCAAGCAGCTGTTGAAATGTAGTTTTCATATCCTCATCCTGCAAAAAACCCAGCACGTAAGTAGTATATAGAATATTTAAGGGGAAAAACAAAGATTGGGAAACTCAAAGAGAAGTGAATGGGACATTGACTGCTAGAGACAATTAGAAATAAAGATCATTGAGCTCCTAAGGATTTCAGCTGGTTTAACTGTATTTTCTTAGGTGAAGGCAGTGGAGAGGGTCCTTTCCCCAAGCAATGGAGTACTGCAGTATCTTCTGCAATATCCACAACTAATTTGAAAGCACTACTAGTTAAAATAAATCTGCAGAACATGGTTACTTTTACTATCTGAGAAATTCCCTAGTGTCCCCAAAATCATCAGAGGGCTAAGAGGCATCAGCTGATCACAGAGAGAATGTGTTTTTTCCTGCTGACTTGTAAAGTCGATACTTCCAGACAACACAAGAGGGAGAGAGGAGCCAAAAATTAAGAAAAGACTACCTAAAGACAATCCCTCTCAAACCTAATTACACTGTAACAGGAGGCAGGGAAACCATCACTTCCTACTCAGAGGGTTCCCAAAACAGGGACACTTATTCCTACACAGCAGAGTAAAAACAAAGTAGTATTGGATGCTTGCCAGAAAAACTCTGCACTGTCTGCCCACAAAAACATCTGAGAAAATGGGGCTCTGTTACAGTGCTCAAAAAGAGAGGTTCATCCTACCAGAATCACAGTCAGATTTGGGCTCTAAAAAACACATCTTGATCCTCACATGTGAAAGAGTTCTGCAAAGAGGTGTCTCAGAAAGGATGCAGAAGCTGCTTATTGTATTGAAAGAAGGTATTCAGATTACTCTATGCTGCTTTTGCAGTCTCTCTACAGGGACTAAATCTTAGAAAACACAAGGCATCAACAAGTTATCCCCTGAACAACTCAGTATTCAGTTAAAACTCAATTCCTACCTGAAGCCAAGGATGCTCTAAGGCTTCCTCTGTAGTAAGACGTTTGCTTGGATCCACTACTAACAGCTTCTTCACAAGATCCAGAGCTAAGACAATAAAATGAGCTGGTTGGCATATGGTCAATACAGTCATTATCTGAAATATGCCTACACCAAACTACATGTGACAATGTGTCTCATACCCTTTCAGAACAATGCACAAAAGTGCAGGCTGGGCAGATCACTTTTCTTTTTCCTATGCCTGGGAAGAGCTGCAGACTGCAACCATCTTTCCTTCACATGTACATGACTCAACACTTCTCAGTTTACCAGAATTACCCCTAGATATATTTAGCATGTATACAATTTATGTCCTGAGCATGCACAGGAGGCTCAGCACTTTCAGTATTACTGTGGAAAAGCAAAGACTGCTTCACTGGTTTACAGTGTCTTGGAAAATTATCCATCTGGAAAGGTCGGAAAGAAGAGACAGGACATACACATGTATGCTCAACATAATCTCAAACTTTCATCTTCTTAGGAAGCTGCTTAGTAGACACTGTAAAAAATATGGCATTTATGTCTTATTTTATTACTCCAAATCTCCCGTAAAGGAATTTCAGCAAGATTTACTTTTCATTTGATCAGATTATTCTGAATACATACCAGTAGGACTATGGAAATTATGTTAAGATTGTACATTCTTATGAATTTCTGACTTATGATTGAAAAAGCTTAAAACTATTCAGGAATGAGTTATATTTGGTAAGTTTATTAGACAAACTATGACCATATCATTTATTCAAAACTCTTCTGCACATACAAAGAAGTGTCCAAGATAAATACTACAATTATTTTGTGCATATAAAATGTCCTGAAAAACTGTAAGCACACAGACAGTAATTATCATTTTAGTTTGCTATGCAAAAACTCTATTTCACTAGCTACTTCACTTACAGTGGGCCAAACATAATAGATGATTCCTCAAATGTGACACTTTCAGCTCAAAGACTAGCACCATGAAAGGACTCTCTTGGAACGTTTATTTTTTTGGAATTCTAACTCATATTCCTTATATTCCTGGTATTTTTGGTTCAACACTTGAAGAATCTTTAGGAAAAGTCTGTAGACCAGCTTGATAAAGTCAGAAGAAAAATTGAAAAGAGGAGAAAGATGTATGTGCCCACAAACTCTATACTTGTGTGGTTAATTATGCTAAATACTACTAAGAAACCTCTTTAATAATAAAGTATGTGCTCTAATGCTTTAACTATGAACTGAAAAAATATTTTCAATATACTAGTTCAAAAACTAAACATGTTAACACACACTGAAAGGAAGATAAAAAGGAAAACAAAAACTACAAGAAAAGAGGTAGATATTTTACTATCCACTGTGCTGGAGTCATACCCATGTTTGACACATGCTTCCATTCTTTTGCGATGAACGTGTATTTTCCACGAGTGATTTGATCTTTCAGAGAGAGCTGAGTGTTTTGCTCATTGAATGGTGGATATCCACACAAGCTGTATAAAAGAAAACAAGTTAAATAACAGAGAATTTGTCATAGCAAATGAAACACTGAAATCACACATTTTAAGGCATTTGCAATGGTAGTGTTTTTATATGTGTAGAGTTTTAAATGCACTTTCACTTCCTCATATAGACACTGAAGTTGCCAAGTCTCAAAGACTGCCCAGTGAAGGTACATCTACACAATATCTTACCATACAAAAAGAATAACTCCTAAACTCCAGCAGTCCACAGCTCGGCTGTATCCAGCAGTCCCAAGTGAATTTAGAACCTCAGGAGCAAGATACATGGGAGTACCACATAATGTTTTCATAAGAGAGGCTTCTCCAAGAATCTTGGATTGTCCAAAATCTGTAATCTCGTATTTAGAAATGGTAACACCACATTACATATTAGGATGGACTGTACTAGAACACATCATATTGTAGACATACATCAGGAGGTAGAACTAAGTCTCTTCCTTCCAAGCCAGTTCCAGTACATGACCATGAATAGAAGTCACCCCAAACATTATTAAGTGAGAATGGGAGAGGAGGAAGAGGGAAAAATATGCCAAAGGATCACACTTTACACTAGCAAAAAGTACTCTCAGATTTAGATATACATGGACAACCACAGAATAAAGGTATTGTAGCCTATTATGTGAAAAATAAGCATTTTAGCATGCAAATGTATTCAATGCTTTCTCTGGGAAAAAAAAAAAAAGAAAACACAAAAGAAAATCTACAACCCTAATTCCCCCCCAAAAAACCCAAAACAACAACAAAAAAATCCCTGTCACCATACAGCCTGGACATTTGGGGGAATGCTGTCTGTAATTAAAGATTTTAGATATTATTGGGGAAAAAAAAATTGATATTTGAAATTACATATGAAGTGTATGGACTGAAATATCCATAAAAGTAAAATTACGATTATGAAAAAGAAAAAAAATCTATGTTTTAAGTTACTTCATGGTTTGTATGACTAATTCCATAATATCTTTTTGGCAATGTTTAATGAAATATCAAGAAGAATGTGAAGGAATGCTCCCAAATTTCTCCATTAACAAGAAATGTAAGTTTCCTTACCTTTATAAGACATATCTCTTCAGAAGATGAAAGTAGCACATTTTCTGGCTTTAGATCTCTGTGTATAATTCCATTGTCATGAAGATACTAAATACATACAGATGGGCAATTAAGGAAAAACAGATTATTAATTTGTTTTAAATCCATTTTTTTCTCATAGCAATGGCAGGATAACTGAAATGGCTGTGTAAAGAGGTGGGCATACATTTAAAGCTCCCTCTCCCTTAAAAAAAAAAAAAAAAAACAACAAAGCAAAATGAAAATAAAACAAAATAAACAAACAAAAAAAACCCCACCACCAAAAACCCACACCAAAACATCATCACAAAGAAAGAAACAAAAAACCACCTTAGAAATCATATGCTTCAAATGTCAAATCTCAGTGCAAGCACAGTGTGCAGACCCAGGTTCTGTGTCACCTGTAGGAATTCTGCTTTTCTGTCTCCCTGGTTGTTAAACCAACTTGTTAGGAATGCTGGGCTGATTGCTTGCATGGGTTTCAGCAAATGACAAGTGACAGAAAAACTCATCTTACTGATTTTTCTTTTTGGTAGAATTCACGATTATGTACCTTTACTGCCAGCAACATCTGATAAAAGTACAACTTGCAGATATCTTCTTTCATCTTGACTGGCCTTGACACTCTGTCATACAGTTCTCCTCCTTCCATCCTAAAACAAATGCAGGTTAACAAGCCAACATATAACTTCCAAAAGATTCATCTTATTAGGCAAGACTAACACCAAAACATTTGGCTGTTCTGGCTACAGAGAAAGAATATATTTCTGAAAATGAGTGAGCAACATCCTAAACACAGCACATGCATGGCTGAGTTAAGGTCAATCTGTTGAGTCTTCACTGGGAGCTGTTACAAGATTTTTGATCAGCCCCCTCTTACAAGCTCAAAAATAATTTAAAAAAAAAATTGCAGCAATCCACAACAGCAGCAGAGCAAACAATATCCAGGCCCCGAGTGCCTACAAAGCATAGAAGGATGATTTCTCCTGGTTATCCTAGCTCCTAATCTTAAAAAGGTTTATGAGAACAGTGGAGGCCAGCAAAAGAAAAACAAAATAAAACAAGCAAAACCTCCACAGTTCATTGTGGCTATGGAAAAAACACTTCATTTTATGCATTTACTTTCAAACAGGTTACTTACAGTTCCAAAACAATGTAGTAATCCTCTGCTTCAAAGAAATTTTTAATCTTGATTAAGCAGGGCTAACAGAAAAGGGAACACAAATGAAGACACACAAAATAAAATAATTTGTAAAAACTAATCCTAAAGTTCTTATTTCAAACCAGGTCACTTAAACTAGCACTTAACACAAGTGACTTGCAAGCACCCCAGACCACACCCTCGATATTTTATGTATTTTACATGCAGAAGAAAGAGGGGATACAAATTCAAAAAACTGCCAGTAAAAACTAGTCTTCATATTTAGTTATTTCACAGCATTTACAAAAACTTGCATCAAAGAAAAATTTCTACAAGTGGCTCAGGTTTAAACCCCTCTGTGATATTTCTTCTCAAATTTACATCTCAGTTATCCAAAGCTTTAATATCTCAAATAAGCTAGGCTATAATGTACTTAAAAGAAGAAAAAAAGACCCATTCAATAATTTTCAAGGAAAATTATATACCTCCTTTAACACATTTCTAAATGGATAAAATTGCTCTTTAGTAACTACACTAAGGTCAGTAAACTAAACAATTGCATACAAGAGGGAACAAAAAATAATAATGTACAGTAACACTCACATGATCTATTTTCTTCAAAATTTCAATTTCTGTATTGATATTTAAAGCTGGGTTCTATTAAAAGAATCAAATACCATATTGGGTAAGACAGAGCTGTTCTGGAATAAGACATATGAGAAATAAGAGACAGTACCAGGAAAGATGTAATTTCATGCCTTTTACTACTCTAAGTGACCATAATTTTTTTTTTTTTCATAAAATTATCAGGTGCCTTCAGTGAATTAAATAAACAGAGTGCTGTCACTATCTGGAGCAAGATACTTCTCCAGACATGTAATTTCACTACAGGTTAGAAATCCCCAACTAATTTCCAAATCTTAAAAAAAAAAAAAAAGTTATTTTTGCTTATATTGTATTTAAACAGCTTTTCTCCCTCCAAGATGCTTTGCAGATGGGCCAACCTAAAATTACATGCTAGTCTCCCCTATTTTGCAAGATAACATAAACAGATTCTATAATCTGTGGCTTAGGCTCAACTAATGAAATCAACTCAGCAGGGTTTCTTTTTGCTCTTCTTCCAATCCAAATCAATCATCTTGGAACACACAACCCATACACAACATTCCAGATATACTCCTGTGCCTGTTTTGTAGAATGGGATGTATTAATAATTATAATTCACAACAGCATCTTGAGCCAGTTGTCTTTGTTCTTCTTTCTTCTCCTAATTCTGGCTTTTGCCGTTAGACACATGAAAAGCCCTTCCCAAAAGGCTTCATACAATTTTCTTAAAATGTATTATGACGGACCATTCAATAAAATTAGCTTAGTTGGTATAGTTTTGGTAAGGCTCTGCTGGTTACGTGTCTATTTGATGCATTTTAGGACATAAATCAAACCCTACAAGACTCCATCCCTTGTACACATCCCATTAACAATCCTAAATGATGAACCTAATGGAATATGGTCAAGGAATAAAAACAAGCGTTTCCTAGAGAATTCTGAACATCATAGAGGATCAAAAAGCATTTTGAAATTAAATACAGAAGACATTATGTAAGAAAATCCTCATTTGAAGATAGCTGAGGAGTCAGAGAAGTTACCAAATATTCCAGGACCAGTGCAAGGTGGCCAAGACAGACAGACAAAAACACTTACTGTCTCACTCAGGCCACTTGCCATAAACTTCCGTTTATTGATGATTTTCACTGCAACTTTGTTACAGGTGCTCTTCTCAAATGCCAGTTTGACTTCTCCACAGGCACCACTAAAACAAGAGCACAGCTCTGTCAAAAATCTGTGCAATAGGTGCAGGCAAACGAAAGCATAATTTGGAGGTGGCCACTTTCTAACTTTCTGCATAAGGCACATTGCCTGTTCTCTGGAAGCATTCAACAGTTTGAAGTCTACAGTACTTCTCAGGAAACATTAAAGAGTTAGAAAATCTATTTAAATAGCAAGTGTTGTCAAGCAAGTGAGTCAATATGCAGAGCAGCTACTCTATTTGTACCCAAAGTGCTGGCAGATAGGAAGGACAAGCTCTTGCAATATTTCCTTCATGCAAAGGCATTTAGGAGAAGAGAACTTAGGAGGAGTTCTCTGAACACTGGACTGCACAAATCTGAGGAACAGATATTACAATACTCATATTTTTTCTAAGTAGCAGTTATATTACAGAAAGAAATTCTTCTCTTTTCCACTCAGATTTGTTTCTACTTATTTATTCACCTCCAAACTCTTCACCAACTGTTTCCTAAAGAGAAAAAAATAGCCTCCACTTAAAATAGTCTCTCTGTCTTTTCTCTCTTTTTTCCTGGACAATTCTTTCCCTTTTTGTCTGAAGGCCTCAATAGTAATATTGTAGGAAGCTGCATTCTTACATAAAGCTCTTCCTTCTACTTGCAATAACAGAGTAAATTAATATACAAACTTCAAAAACTCATTAAGAATTTATAGACTTCATTCTTTTCTACAGAAAAAAAACCCAAAACAAAACAAAACCTGGTTTTTGCAATTGGTGGTAGGTTACAAACCCCAAAGCAATCAGAGAGACAAAGCCAAAATTCCTGTTTACATTGCTAAGAACATGTTTACTCACATGTTATCACTTTTTTCCCCTTTTTTCTTTTCAAACAGCAGCTCAGTTAATACTGGTAATAATTCCAGCACAAGATACTGACAATGATAATGAAGTTAACCCTTTCTACTGAGGGAAAAAGGATGCTTACCTTCCCAAAGTCCTTGACATGATATATTTCTCTCTGAATTCTTTAGGAAACACCATCTGATCATCCACCGTAAGATCAGAGAACACAAACACTGGGAAGACAAGTGGAGATCATTTTCCTACTATTAAGTTTAAATTTTTTTTATGAAAATAACTCCTATGTTTTGTGAGCTTTTACAGACTACAATATAACTGAGAAAATACTGCCTGCTCGAGGAAAAATGAAATATATGCTATAAACTAAAGCAGCTATGGATTAGCAAGGTGATCTTATTGCTGAAAAATTACATTTTGGGATTACATTCATAACAGTCATTAACTAATTAACTACATTTAAGGACAAAAGGAGCAAAAATGTGCATGTCCCAGCAGAGATCAAAGAAGTAATAATCAAGAAGACAGCATCTTAGTGGAAAACCAAAGACAAAGAAACAAAAGCCCAGCCCTGTTTATTTTTAAGAGGATTTTCTATTTATTATGCAGCATCTGGTTAGGTATTTGGTCTTTTTTTTTTTTTTTTTCAACTTTTCTTGAATAGTTTGTTTCTTCTGTTCCCACCATCATATGCACAGCTACTGAAGCCCAAAAGTGTTTCAAAACCAGGAAAATAACTATAAAAGTTTATATTCTAGTAATGTTGTATCTGATGCAGATTTTTAAAAATTTTCCTTATCATTTTTTTTCCTAGGATTGATAGGGACATAGATAAATTTTATGTGAGTACTAAAACACCTAATTAATGAGCTGTGCTCATGAAGCAGCTCAGCTCCCGAAGAAACATACTCAAATCGATGCAGAAACAACCTCTTGGTCAATACACGAAAAATCTACTGAAATAAAAGCACATTTTACCCCTATTGGTCTGTATAGACAATGCAATTTCAGAGTTGTGTGTCAGTGGAAGCCTCTTCCCTTTTCCAACGAGCTCTCTATTAACAAATGTCCCATTTGCACTGTGGTCTTCAATGTAGGCAACAAAGGAATTTTTTGGACCCGTTTCCTCAAAGAGAAAAAAAAAAGGGGGGGAAGTAAAGAACAAATGACTTTACAATAAAGACATGATACACTAGAAATTTACTATTGTTGACTCAAGAAATGAGACCGTGAGTTTATTTCATAAACCATATGAATGGGGCAAAGCCAAATGTCATGTAAAAGGAGTCAACCCTGAAGATATTTTGATTTCTTTAGGATCTCTGCCCTAAGGTCTCTTTTTGAATTATGCCAAAATAGATGGAAAGTTAACATTTTTGGCACTTACCCTGAAAATTCGGAAGTGCTTCTTGCTATAGTTTTGATAGAAGCCGGTCTCAGATAATCCCAGCTTAGAAAAACTGTAATCACAGCTTTTGTCTCTCCCAAACCAGTATTCCTCATTCACACAGTCTGCAGAGGAGGGAAAGTACAGCAGAGAGAGAACACAACGTTGCAGGAAGTTAATAATATGGCAGAATGATTCCAAATGGTAATGAATACAATAACAAAGACAAGATTCTTCTCATAGAATCAAGTTTTTCTTAACTCATACAAAGCACTAAACCTTGTCAAATCCTTTCATAATTTTACCTT
>VWYP01006731.1:9382-38601 GCA_013400435.1 Pycnonotus jocosus
GTTGAGGATGGGGTTTTAAGGGAGTTTGGGATGAGGTTTTCAGGGAGTTTGGGATGAGGTTTTCAGGGAGTTTGGGATGAGGTTTCACGGACATTAGGATGGGATTTTCAGGGAGTTTGGGATGGGATTTTTAGAGAGTTTGGGATGGGATTTTCAGGGAGCTCGGGACGGGGTTTCAGGGAGTTTGGGATGCGGATTTCCCCATCTCACGGGTTTGCTCAGCGCAACTCTCCAGCTGCACAAAATCCCTTTCCCTGAACCCCAAATCTTTTTTTTTTTTTTTTCCCTCCATGACAACCCCACCCCGTCCACGTGGTAAAATCCAGGATCCCACTGGGATGATCCAAGGTGCACAAGGGACGTTCCCACCCAGATCTCGGCTGGGACGGGGACACCAAAGTGGGAGCTTGGAACACCCGAAAAAAACGGGAAAACCGAAAAAACCGGGAAAACTGGGGACAGTGGGAACACCAGGAACACCGGCAACAGCCCGAGTGGAGAACCCCGTGTTCCCCCACCCAGCCTGGGCACGCTGTCCCTGCCCAGGGCTGTTCCCTCAAGGGACAGGCAGGACACAGAGCCCGTGTCCCCTTTGTGCCCCCCCAGCCCCCCGGGAGGTGCCGGATCCCCCCGGGTTGGAGCCGATCCCGGCCCGGCCGCAGCGGGGAAGGAGCCGGGGCTGGGAGCGCCATCTGCTCCCGCAGCCGGGGACAGAGCCCTCCTGCCTGTGCCTCCCCCTGTCCCCTCCTGCCTGTGCCCTCTTTGTCCCCTCCCCCTGTCCCCTGCCCGGCTCTCGGGCTGGGCTCAGGGAGCCCAGGACAGGGGGATGTGACCCTGTGACAGGGGGGGACAGGGACAGACAGGACAGGGATAGGTGGACAGGGACAGGGGGACAGGGACAGTGGGGCAGGCACAGGGACAGCAGGACAGGGAGAGGTGGGCAGGGACAGGGAGACAGGGACAGGGACAGACAGAGGGACAGGGAAAGGGGGACAGGGACAAAGACGGAGACAGGGACAGACAGCAGGACAGGGACAGAGGGACAGTGGGACAGTGGGACAGGGAGACAGGGACAGACAGGGGGACAGGGCCAAGGACAGGGACAAGAGGCTGCTGCTGGTGGCTTCTGCTGCTCCCCATCCTCACCAGAGGAGATCCAGGCACGGGAAGAACTTTTGGGTTGTTCCCACCACTCCGAGGGAGATCCAAACCCACCCGGGCAGGACAGAGGGATGTGGAACCATCCAGAAATGTTTTGGGGACACATCTTGTGGCTTTTGGGGACCCTGGCATCGGGTCCTGACCCCCAGCAGAGCAGGGACCCCCAAGCTGCAGTTTGGGGTCTGTTTGGGGTGACCGAACTCCACCCCAAGCCCCTCTTTTGGCCCTCATTTGGACACTTCCTTGCTCAGGATGGGTTCAGAGTGACCCAGAATTCCTGCAGGACCTGGAATTCGACAGATCCGAGCCCCCAAAAAAAGCTCTGGGAAGGGCCGAATCCAAAGTTTTCCTTTCATTCCATCCCCGATTTGCAGGAGGACAAACCCGTGACAGTGAACCCGTTTTATCTCTCCAGCCACGCTGGGCTGGGCTGGACACGATGTTCCCAACCTCGGGAAGGATCTGAGAGGCAAAATCCAGGGAATATCACACGGCTGCCCTTCCCAGCCTCAGCCACGATCCCGAATAAAAGCGGCACAGCAGGAATTGTGGCCCGGGCCCCCTCCGGAGCGATCCTTCCCGGGGGGAAGAAGGAGCCGCCCCCCTCAATCCCAGCCCGGCTGAGCGCAGGGGATGGAATTACACTGATCCATCCCGGTAATGGAGAGCGCTGGGCTAAAATCCAAAATCCAAAATCGTGCCAAAATCCTCCCCTGACCTCCCCAAAACCCCGCTGGGATCGTCCTGCAGGGAACTCAGCTCCACGGGTGCTGCTGCGGGCGGTTCCTCCTCTTCCAGCGCCCCCCAAAATCCCCCTGAGCCCCCCGGCTCTGCCTCCCGGGGCTCCGGAGGGAAGGGATGGAGTTTTCCAGCCCCGGAGGTGTCGGTGACCGCCTCCATTAGCGGCAGGGATGGATCCGCTTTCAGGGCAGCAGCAGGCTCTGGAGCGGCTGGAAAAACACCCCGGGAACAGGGAATAAAAAACTGCTCCCTGCAGCCCTTCCCTCATCGGGGTGAGAGCAGGGCTCGATATCCAGGGCAGAGCGTTCCCGAGCTCTGGAGGAGCGGGGGGTCGGATCCAGGATGGGGAGCTGGGGATTGGATCCAGGATCAGGAGCTGGGGTTGGATCCAGGATCAGGAGATCAGGGCTGGATCCAGGATCGGGAGACCAGGGTTGGATCCAGGATCAGGAGATCAGGGTTGGATCCAGGATCAGGAGATCAGGGTTGGATCCAGGATCGGGAGATCAGGGCTGGATCCAGGATCAGGAGCTCAGGGTCGAGCTCAGGGTCGAGCTCAGGAGCTGCAGCCGGAGCCTTCCCGGGGCTCAGCTGAGGATTCAGGCTCGGAAAACGCGGCTGGAAGCTCCGGAGCAAAATCCCCCCGAGTTTAATTTGCAGCCTCTGGTGCAGGAACGGCTCCTGCCTCTCCCAAAGCCCGGAGAGAGGGAACCGCAGAGATTTGGAAAAGTCAATTCGTGAATTAGAGCCGGGCTGGCATCTCCTGCAAGCCCACAGCGCGCCCGGCTCAAAGCTGCCCCTTGTCCCCAAAGGCGGAGGGACAGGCCAGGAGAACAAAGGGACAGTGTTGGCCGCGGGGCCGTGGGCTCGGGACGCTGTTTGGGGCAGGATTCTGGGTGACATCAAGTGACTCCATGTGACAGAGCCGCTCCAGGGCTGCTGGAACCAGCGGCTCTTGCGTGGGAGCGGCTCCGTCCCCAAATTCCCCGTCCCCTCCACGGCTCGTGCCTGTCCCAGCAGGAGCCGCCACCTCCCTCCCCGGCCGGGCGGGATAAGGAAGCTCCAGCTTCGGTTTGGGGCCTGTCAGGGAACAAAATCCCAGCAGGGCTGAGGGCGGCTGTCCCCTCTGTGTCCCCTCCTGCCTGTCCCCTCTGTTCCCTCTGTGTCCCCTCTCTGTCCCCTCTCCATCCCCTCTTTCCAGTCCCGTCTGTTCCCTCTCTGACCCCTCTGTCCTCTCCTGTCTGACACCTCTGTCCCCTCCTATCATTCCCCTGTGTGTCCCTTCTCTCCGTTCCTTCTGTCCCCTCCTGCCAGTCCTCTCTGTCCCTTCCGTGTCCCCTCTCTGTTCCCTCCTGCCTGTCCCCTCTATCCCCTCTCTGTCCCCTCCCTGTGTCCCGTCGCTATCCTCTCTCTGTCCCCTCTCTGTCCCCACCTGCCCATCCCCTCTGTCCCCTCCCCGTGTCCCCTGCCCGGCTCTCAGGGCTGTGCTCTCCTCCCGGCGCTCTGCTCCACCCCAGGCAAGACAAACCCCCCCTTTTATTTTGGGGTGCCGGTAGCAGGATCCCCTCTGCCGGGCTCGGGGAGCGGGGCTGGGCTCGGGGAGCGGGGCCGGGCTGTTTGCTCAGGTGCGGCTGCGGTAATGAGGGAGGGCTGGGAAGGATCCCGGGGATCCCTCGGGATGGGTTAATCCCCGCTCCGAGGGGCTCGGGGGCGGACAGATGGGCAGGGACGGGAGAGGGAGCGGCACCAGCTGGAGCGGGGGGATGAGCAGCAGGAGCGGCCCGGGAGCTGCTGGCAGCATCCTCAGCTCCTCGCCGGGGTGTTCGGGGAGGGAAAGGAGGCCCCGCCGGGCTCGGGGAGAGCTCCGTGCATCGTTTTGAGAACAAAGAGGGACAAAGAGACCCCAAATCCCTGCTGGAGTTCCGCGGGAAGAGGCGCTGGGGGTGGAGCTGCTCCCACGGAGGGAGCGGGGGCTGCACGAAGAGCTCAGGGTTTGGTTGGGGGGTTGATTTTTGGGATCACAGGAGACTGGAAATGCCCTGGCAGTTCAAGAGTTGCAATGAAAGATTCCTTTGTCACAGAATCCTCAAATCCTGGAGTGATTTGGGTTGGGAGGGACCTTAAAGCCCATCCGGTGTCACCCCTGCCATGGGTGACACCTTCCATCATCCCAGGGTGCTCCAAGCCCCGTCCAGCCTGGCCTGGGACACTTCCAGGGATGGAGAATCCTGTTCCAGAGCATCCCAACCCTCACCAGCCAAGAATTCCTTCCTGATATCTTCATTATTTTCACAAAAATAATCCCCAAATTATCCCTCCCTCCTCACTCCACACCAATATCCCGTGTTGGTGTTTTCCATCAAAAAACGCCTGGAAAGGAGAATTTATGGAGGAGGGGAGAAGAATGGGAAAAACCAGAGGAGGAGGGACAACAACAATTCCCCTCCCTGGTTTGTCCCAAGGGCACAAAAAGAGCTCCTTCAGCTGCTCCTGCTCCGCTGGAATTCTGCCCTGGAGTGACTCTCGCTCGGGCTGGCAGCCAGGGGGAGGCACAGCTGGACTCTGGAACATCTGGAATTACAGCACATGGAATATCTGGGGCTGGGAGGGCCCTGCTGATCCCAGATTCTGGAATTACAGTAAAATGGAATATCTGGGGTTGGAAGGGCCCTGCTGATCCAGATCCTCTGGAATCACAGTAAAATGGAATATCTGGGGTTGGAAGGGCCCTGCTGATCCCAGATTCTGGAATTACAGTAAAATGGAATATTTGGGGCTGGAAGGGCCCTGCTGATCCAGATCCTCTGGAATCAGAACCCCATGGAATATCTGGGGCTGGGAGGGCCCTGCTGATCCCAGATTCCAGATCCTCTGGAATTGCAGCCCATGGAATATCTGGGGCTGGAAGGGTCCTGCTGATCCCAGATTCCTCTGGAATCGCAGCCCATGGAATGTCTGGGGTTGGAAGGGCCCCACTGATCCTAGATTCTGGAATCACAACCCATGGAATATCTGGGGCTGGGAGGGCCCCGCTGACCCCTCTGTTTCCCCCCCAGGGTCGCCGTCCCCTCGCGCCCGTAGAGGCTCCGCAGGATGGGAGGCACCGCTGGATTCATCCGCACCTCGCTGGCCCTCGGCGCCTTCCTGGGTAAGAGATTCCCGCGGGAGGGGCTGGAGGAGGCGGGATTCACCGGGAATTCTCCGGGAATCTCCTGTCCCTGGTGCTGAATCCCAAATCTCCGCCCGGATTGGGGTGGGCTGCTCCACGTCGGCGCCGTTCCCGGTATCCCTCTGGAATGTTTGACGCGATTCCCCCTTTCTCAGCCCGGATTCAGGGAGGTGCAGGAGGATTTTCCTCCCCTCAGTGGGATTCTTTCCCTCCCCATCCCGCTTTTTCCAGGGATTCCTTGCCGGTCAAAAGATCTCCCTGCTCCATAGAGAGCACTTCTGGATTTCAGGGAGGATTTCTGGATCTCAGGGAGAAATCCCGGACCTCAGGGAGCATTTCTGGATTTCAGGGGTGATTTCCAGATCTCAGGGACCATTTCTGCATTTCAGGGAGAATTTCTGGGTCTCGGGGAGAAATTCTGGATCTTAGGGACCATTTCCAGGTCTTGGTGAGAAATTCCCAGATCTCAGGGACCATTTCTGGATTTTTGGGATGATTCCTGGATTTTGGGGACCATTCCCAGCCCTCAGGGACATTTCTGGATGCCGGGGAGCATTTGTGGGTTTTGGGGACCATTTCCCTGGATCTCAGGGAGAAGTTCTGCATCTCAAGGACCATTTCTGGGTTTGGGGGAACGATTTCTGGATTTTGGGGACCATTTCCAGCCCTCAGGGCCCATCCCTGGCTCTCGGGGAGGCTCGGGCTGCTCCCTGCAGGTCCCTTTTCCGCAGGGAGTCATTTCCTCTCCAGCTGAGGCTGGATAATGTCCTGCAGCCAATCCATCAGCCCGGGCAGAGCCTGCTGGCCCATCCTCATTAATATCTAATTAGCTTTTAATGTTCTCTGCATCCCCGAGGAGGCCCAGGCAGGGAGAGGGGGGCTGGATCCAAAGACAATTATCCCGCTTGGAAATTGGCCTGACCCCCACGTGGCCGTCAAACACCTGAGTTCAGGAAAAAAAAATTCCCAAAAATCGCCCAAAAATCACACCCTGGGAAGCCTGGGAGGGTGATTTTCACTGAGCTTTGAGCTCGAGGCAGCTGGGACAGGGAGAAATCCTGGGAATACGAGGAGGGATCGGGATAAAAGGATGGAAGCGATGGATGAGGCTCAGGGAAAAGTTGTGGAGTGGGAAAAGAGATGAAAACCTCCAGGTCTGGGGCGAGATTTAAATATTTAAAGCTTCTAAAATCCCCAAACTCTCCCTGGCCTTTGTTCATTTGGGAAAACCTCTGGAAAATCCGGGAATTCCAAGCCCTGAGCCTTTGTTCCTCAGGAAGCTGCTGGTTAAAAACAACCCAAAAGAAAAGCTCGGTTCCTCAGAGAGCTGATCCTCAAAAAAAAAAAACCCCAAAAAACCAAAAAACAACCCCAAAAAACAAAAAAACAACCCCAAATCCAGTTGGGTTCTGGGCATAAATTCCCTGTAAAACCAATTTATTGCCCAGCTCCCTCCTGTGATCCAGGGGCTCCAGGGATGTCCTCAGAAAAAGGAATTCAGCTCGGAAAACTTTTCCACCGAGGAAATTCCTCATTTTCTGTGCTCAGCACAAAGCGCAGCCTCCTGCACACCTGGGCTTTCCAGGCTCAGCATATTCCTAAAAATATCCCAAAAACAACCCCCAAAGGGAGGGTTTGGAGTCACCTCCCGGCAGCTGCTCCCCCAAATCTTCATTTCTGGGTGTAAATCTTCATTTCTGGGTGTTCTGCCTTCACCCATTTCTCATTATTTTGGTGCTAATTATCATTTTGCCTAAGACTGAAGGTTACTCCAGAGGTGTGGTGGGGTTTTTCCCGTTGAAAATTCCCAGCAGGTCACTCCTGTCCTTTGAAATTTTGCTCAAAAACCTTTATTTTGTGCCCGTCTTGTCCCTATTTTCCAAATGCCAGAGCTCCAGGACAGATCCTGCACTGGCAACATTAAAAATTGGGAATTCTGGGGTGGCAGAATGGGCCCAGATCGGTCTCAGAAATTCTGGGATTTATCAATTCCTCATTTTAACCTTACCCCCACCACTTAACCCTTTAATTACTCCTTTAATCACTCAACCCCTGATTTGTTTAATGAGCGAAACCCAAGCGTTTCACCCCCTAGCACCTCGGAATTGTGGATTAAAAACTCACCTGAACCTCTGGCATCGATTCCAAGTGGGAAAATCGATGCCTGGCACTGGCAGCCGTGACCTTGGCAGGGACAAAGGGACAGCAGAGGACAGCGAGGGGACACTGGCTGCAGGTGGGATCAGGAGGGAGGATGAGCCCAATTTGGGCTTGATTGGAATAAAAAAAAAACCCCACGGGAAAGGGCAGAGGCAGGAGTGGCACCAATAGATATTTTATTTGTTAAATAAATAGGAATTGTTTACATTACGCTCCCGAATTAATCTCCAAAATTAAAGCTGTTCAGCCCGGGTGCTGTCAGCGCCATCTATCAGAGCACAATTAACTCATCTATCAGCACACAATTAATCCTTTCTCATTATTCCACCATTAACTCGTTACTGTTTTCCTCCCCTATCAGCAGAGTTTATTCCAGCCGGGACTCCCAAATGGGAGAAGATTCCCAGATTTTCCTCTAGGAATGGAATAATCCTAGAAGGAAAAACAGCGCTGTCTGGGAGGGGAACAACTGAAAAACAACCCCAAAACAATCCCAAAACAACCCCAAAATCCGCTGTTTTTCCTTAATTTCAGAGAATCCAAGGGAGAAGATTTCCAGCTTTTCCTTTAGGAACGGATCAATCCTAGAAGGAAAATGGCAAGGGGAAGGGAAACAACCGAAAAACAACCCCCAAATCCTCTGCTTTTCCTTAATTCCAAAGAATCCAAGGGAAAAGATTTCCTTTAGGAACAGAACCATCCTAGAAGGAAAAACACTGCTGGGTGGGAGGGGAAACAACCCCAAAACAACCCCAAAAGCCGCTGGTTTTCCTCAATCCTAAATAATCCAAGGGAGAAGGTTCCCAGCTCTTCCTTTAGGAACAGAACCATCCTAGAAGGAAAAACACTGCTGGGTGGGAGGGGAAACAACCCCAAAACAACCCCAAAAGCCGCTGGTTTTCCTCAATCCCAAAGAATCCCGGCTCGGCCCCTCCTCCCGTGCGGCACCGGGGACAATCCTCGCGGAGCCGGGATAATTGCCTGGAGCAGGGACACCACGGGCAGCAGCTGCTCCCAGCCCAGAGCCAATTACCAGAGCCCCTCTCCCATCCCTTCCCATCCCATCCCGGCCTCCCGGAGCAGCCGGAACGCGAGGAAAACCCCGGGAGCCGCGGGTCAGGGGGTGCTCCCGCTGCTCCCAGCCCATTCCCGGCTGGAAGTGCCTTTTCCATCAAACATCCCGCTCCCGGGGAATCGTTTCGTTTGAAGGAGCGGCCCCGCCGAGCCGGGGAGGGAGAAGGAGACAGATTGGCCTTGGCACAGCGGGTTGGAGACGCTCATTAATTCAATTAATGCACGGAAGGATCGCGGAGCAGGGGGAAGCGGCTCGGAGCTTATCAGTGCTGGTGGCTCCTTCCCTGATAAGGGCCAGGCGTCTCCAGGGGGGGACAGGGACAGCGAGGACAGACGTGCTGGCAATTATCCCACCGGCTGTTCCTGCAAAAAAAAAAAAGGATTTCCAGGCGGGTTCTGCCTGGCTTTCGTTCCCAATGTCCCTTCCAGCCAACGCCCCGGGCTGTGGGAGGTGTTTCACCCCACAGGGATGAGATTTAAAGTTTTTCTCACTCAAACCAGCCTGGGGTGCTGGGATTCCCCCGTGTTGGAGGGGATCTGCTGGAATTTGCTGTTTATCCGGGACAGGAAGGCAGGTGGCACTTCATACTGTCCCCAAAGGGTGGCCCTGGCATGGGGGTGGCCTTTGTCCCCCTTGTTCGTCCCCGTGTTCAAAATCAGAGTCAGATCCGTGTCTGAACACCCCAAAAGGAGCTTCAGGCTCAGCCCAGCCACGGAACAGAATGGTTTGTACTGGTGTGTACTGGTTTGGTCTGGTTTTCACTGGTTTTCGATGGTTTTCAATGGTTTTCATTGGTTTGCTCTGGTTTTCACTGGTTTGCTCTGGTTTGCTCTGGTGTCCACACCAGTAACCAACTGGTTTGAGGTGTCAGGAGCAGGTGGAGCTGCAGGGACAGCAGGGACCTGCCAGGTGTGTCCAGAGCCGTGAAGATCCCGGCTCTCCCTTCTCCTCCTGGAGAGAATTTCGGGAGAACAAACCAAGAAAAGCCCTTGCAGGCAGCAGAGGAACCTCAGGGACAAGGGGACAATCCCAGCTCTGGCTGTGGCATTCCAGGAGGTCCCTGCTCCTTCCTCCACGTGTCCCCAGGGGTGCTGGTCCCTCTGGAAGGGCAGGAATGCTGTGGGGTGCTGGGTGGGAAGGGCAGGGTGTGTTCCCACGGCCAGGGCCGGGCTGGGCTGGCAGATGGGACTTCTCTCCTCCTCGGTGCTGGGCACACCCTACAAAACTGAAAAGAAAGGGTTTTTTTAGGAAAAGGAGGGGTTTTTTTAGGAAAAGAAAGGTTTTTTAGGAAAAGAAGGGGTTTTTTTAGGAAAAGGAGGGGTTTTTTTAGGAAAAGCCAAGTGGAACCCAGCAGGTTTTGTCTTTTCCCGCAGTTTGGTGCCAAGCCCAGAGCGGCACTCGGAGCTACGGGCCGGTGTTCGAGGAGCAGCCGGCTCACACCCTCTTCCCTGAGGGTTCGGCAGAAGAAAAAGTCACCCTGGCCTGCCGAGCACGGGCCAACCCTCCCGCCACCTACAGGTGAGCTCAGGGCTCCCTCTGCACCTGGAATGGGGGAAAAACAGCCCGGAATTCTGCTTTCTCCCCTCCGCTTTTATATAGGGAAAATTACTGGCTTGGGAATGGGGTTCCTTGTTCTGTGAGGAGCTGAGGGAGCTGGGGAAGGGTCTGGAGGATCCTGAGGGAGCTGGGAAGGGTCTGGAGGATCCTGAGGGAGCTGGGAAGGGCCTGGAGGATCCTGAGGGAGCTGGGAAGGGGCTCAGCCTGGAGAAAAGGAGGCTCAGGGGGAATTTCTGGCTCTGCACAAGTCCCTGACAGGAGGAGGCAGCCGGGGGGGATTTGGGATCTCCTGGCAGGGAACAGGGACAGGAGGAGAGGGAACGGCCTCAGGCTGGGCCAGGGGAGGCTCAGGGTGGACAGCAGCAGGAATTTCCTCATGGGAAGGGTTGGAAGGGGCTGCCCAGGGAGGTTTGGGGTGCCCAACCCTGGAGGTGTCACCTGGGGGTGGCTCTGAGTGCTCAGGGCTTGGACTTGATGATCCCAGAGGGATTTTCCAACCTCAGCACTCCCACAATTCTGAGATGTTCCACCCCTCCCAGGGCACAGCTCAGATCCAAACCCACCTCCAACCCCACCCCAGCTGGAAAACCACCACAGGATTTATCCCCACTCCCGTTTCTCCCGGCAGGTGGAAGATGAACGGCACGGAGCTCAAGCTGGAGCCGGATTCCCGCTACAGGCTGGTGGCCGGGGATTTGGTGATCAGCAACCCCGTGAAATCCAAGGATTCCGGCTCCTACCAGTGCGTGGCCTCCAACCCCAGGGGCACCGTGGTGAGCAGGGAAGCCTCGCTCCGCTTTGGCTGTAAGTTTGGGGTAAATTAAACACAACCACGGTGGGTTTGGGCTCAAACTGAGCCCGTCTGTCGGAGAGGATCTCTCCAACACATCGTCCCTTGGAGAAATCTCCTGGCACTTCCGTAGAAATTTGGACGATTTGGAAAATTCTGAATATTATGGAGAAAGCCAGTGGTATTTTTGGATCTCCCTCTACACAAACCCACCCGAGGAGGGGCAGAGAATGCGCAGAGGTTCCTCCAGCTGGTTTGTTTTTTCTTTCCTGCCCGGGTTTGACTGTGCCTGTTCAGTTTTGCAGGAATTCTCGGCCGAAGAGCGGGACCCCGTGAAGATCACCGAGGGCTGGGGGGTGATGTTCACCTGCAGCCCCCCACCCCACTACCCAGGTAAGGGGCTCCCAGATTTCCTGGGGATTTCAGGGAAGGAAATCCGGGGTTAATTCAGAGTTTGTAACGCAACAAAGCAGAGGCAGTCTTGGTGTGTACATGCAAGGGCCAATTCCAGCTGGGAATTTCAGTGGGTCCATCCCACCCAGGAGGGCACAACAACCAGCAGAGTCGATTTCCTTTTCTTCACATGGAAAGACCAATTCCAGCCTGGAATCCCACAGTGTCCATCCCAAACCTGTCCAGTTTATTCCTTTCCTTTTTCCCTGCCCCAGGCTTGTCCTACAGGTGGCTCCTGAACGAATTCCCCAATTTCATCCCAGCGGACGGGAGACGTTTCATCTCCCAGGCCACGGGCAACCTTTACATCGCCAAGACGGAGGCCTCGGACACGGGCAACTACTCCTGCTTCGCCACCAGCCACATGGACTTCATCACCAAGAGCGTCTTCAGCAAGTTCTCCCACCTCAGCCTGGCTGCAGAGGGTCAGTGCTCTTGGGTTGTCCCCAAAAAGGTCCCAAATTTTCCTTTCTTACGGGAAAAATCTGAATTAACAAAGCCCCGCAAAGCATTTGGGGTCCACAGAGTCCAGATCACCCTCCAGCCTCTCTTAAGAGCTTCAAAAATACGGATGGGCTGGGGTGGGAGGGAGGCAGGTCTCTCTCCAAGATTCCCTGTTTGCACTCCATCCATCCATGGGGTTTCTGTATTTTTAAAGGATGATTCTGGCAGAGGGAGAAGGGAATTAAACAGGAGGAAGGTCTGGATGGATACGGATTGGAGCAACCTGGGATAGGGGAAGGTGTCCCTGTCCATGGCACAGGTGGGACTGGATGGGCTTTGAGGACCCTCCCAACCCAAACCATCCCAGGATTCCGTGATTCTCAGGAATTCCGGATCCCTGAGATGTTATAAACAGATTTTTAGAGACTTCAAGAGCAGAGCTGTGCGAAAAAGAAAACAAAACCTCTGTCCCCTCACCCAAACACACAAAGGGGTTGGGCAGCCACCTTGCAGTGAGGTGACTCTGCCCTTTGAGACCCCCGGGGTGGCATTTGGGTGTCCCCATGTCCCCTGAGCGGTGTTTTCCCTGTGGCAGATACCAGGCAGTTCCCACCCAGCATCAAGGCCAGGTTCCCTGCGGACACCTACGCTCTGACCGGGCAGGTGGTGACCCTGGAGTGCTTCGCCTTCGGAAAGTGAGTGCGGGGTCCGTGGGGATCGGGATTGGGATCAGGATCAGGATCGGGATCGGGATTGGGATCAGGATGGGGATCAGGATTGGGATCGGGATTGGGATCAGGATGGGGATCAGGATTGGGGATCAGGATTGGGATCAGGATTGGGATCAGGATTGGGATTGGGATCAGGATCAGGATTAGGATTGGGATCAGGATTGGGATTGGGATCAGGATCGGGATTGGGATCAGGATTGGGATCAGGATTGGGATCAGGATTGGGATTGGGATCAGGATGGGAAGGGAACAACACAACTTCCACACCTCCTCTCTCCAATGGACGACCAGAGATGGAGGGAAATGGGAGAAGGGAGGAAGTGGCTCAAGCCAAGGCCCAGCGGGACAGGGCTGGGGTGGCCGCGTGGGGACCGAGCCCAGCCCGGATTCACCAGATCGGTTTTCCCGCAGCCCCGTGCCCCGGATCAAGTGGAGGAAGCTGGATGGGCCTCAGTCCTCCAAGTGGATCGGCAGCGAGCCCCTGCTGCAGATCCAGCACGCCGGATTCGAGGATGAGGGGACGTACGAGTGTGAGGCGGAGAACGCCAAAGGGAGGGACACCCACCAGGGCCGCATCATCATCCACGGTAACGCACCCAAACCTGTCCCTGATCCGAGGGGACACATCCAAACACATCCCTGATCCAAGGGGACACGTCCAAATACATCCCTTATTCAAGGGGACATATC
The DNA here is from genome assembly GCA_013400435.1 of Pycnonotus jocosus. Taxonomy (NCBI): domain Eukaryota; kingdom Metazoa; phylum Chordata; class Aves; order Passeriformes; family Pycnonotidae; genus Pycnonotus; species Pycnonotus jocosus. Next base: position 22,354 of record VWYP01006731.1, read on the forward strand.
CAAACATGTCCCTGATCCGAGGGGACACATCCAAACACGTCCCTTATCCACGGGGACACATTCAAAAACGTGTCCTTCATCCAAGGGGACACAAACATGTGTCCATCATCCAAGAAACACATTTAAATGTGTGTCCTTCACCCAGGAAAGCGTTCTTCATCCAAAGGGACACATCTAAACACATGTCCTTCACCCAAGGAACACATTTAACCATGCCCAGGGGACACATCTAAATGCGTGTCCTTCACCCTGGGAACACATTTTAACTTCCCAGAGCACACCAAGGTGCCCCAGGCACTGCCCTGAGGCTTTGGGGCTAAACCCACCCCTCCAATCCTGCCTCTGACCAGCCCTAATTAAAGGCGTTGCAAAACCCCAAGCAAGACCTGCAGGGATCAGGGAAACCTTTTCTCAGTGGGGACATTTGGGCTGTGGCAAGGAGAGAGAGCTCAAGCTCGAGAGAGAGCTCTTAATGGGCTCTAAAATCATCACAGCAAACATCAGGGAACAAAGGAAGGAAGGAGAGTGATAAAAAGCAAATTTGGCTGGCACTCAAGATCCTCTCCAGGCCTGAGGAGTTTCCAGCAGGGTTAATGCTCCGAGCTGTTAACCAGATTTAGTCAAGCTAAAAGACTTAACCTGGTTATCTCAGCCTGATTCCAGTTTTTCCTGAAGTTTGGGAATGGCCTGAAGCTGAGAGAGGAAAGGTTTGGAGAAGATATCAGGAAGAAATTCTTTACTGTAAGAGTGATGAGGCCCTGGCACAGGCTGGGTGGGGATGGTGGCATAGGGGCTGTGGCTTTCCCATCCCTGGAAGTGCTCCAGGCCAGGCTGGATGGGATTTTGAGCACCCTGGGATGGTGGAAGCTGTTCCTGCCCATGGCATGGGGTGGCACTGGTGGAACTTTAAATTCCTTTCCAACCCAAACCACTCCATGATCTGAGGATTCAGGAATGGCTGAATTTACTCTTAAGAAGAGAAAGCAATCCCTCAGCCCTGGGTTCTGCCCTGATCTTGCTCAGGCAGAGCCCAGCAGGACCCGCCCGTGCCTCTCACAGCACAAAAGGCCAGGGCTGGTCCCGCTGTGCCAAGGACTGTGCCGGCAGCGCTGGCACGGGGACATCCTTCTGCCAGCCTGGCACTGCCACCTCTCAGCTGAGCTCCTTGGCTCTGCCCCCTCTCTCCTGTCCCCTGCAGCCCAGCCCGACTGGCTGGACGTGATCTCGGACACGGAGGCCGACATCGGGTCCGACCTGCGCTGGAGCTGCGTGGCCTCGGGCAAACCCCGGCCCACGGTGCGGTGGCTGCGGGATGGGCAGCCCCTGACGAGCCAGGTACCCCCGCAAAGGCAGCTCTGATCCAGCTCTGATCCCGCTCCTCCAGCCCCAGCCCCTCCTCCCGCCTCGCTCCTGCATCCCCGCGCCGGTTCTCACCCCGCATCCCTCCTCCATGTGCCCCCATCGGGCTGCGAAGCGCCGGCACGGTCCCCAAAACTCCCCTCTCCCGGCGCTGCCATCCCAGCCATCGCTTCGTGCAGCTGCAGGGACTCACGGCCGGCCAGCAGGGAGGACAAACAGCCCCTCACGCCCGTCCTGGTGTCACCTGCACGCCGCTGCTCAGGTGTCTCGGCAAACAGAGCACGGCGGCGCCGGGGAGCGACCGCACCGACACAAAAACAATCCCTGCGTTTTCCCCCACGGAAAACCAGGCCGGCCTCGAGGAGTCTGTGATGAAACTCAACCCTGACCCAGCCGAGGACTGAGTTCCATTTTTCCTTTTTTTTTTTGTAATTTTTTTTTCGGTTTTTCTCATCTAATGGGTTCATCCTCTTGTTTGCACAGAACCGCATCGAAGTGAGGGGTGGAGAGCTGAGATTTTCCAGGCTAGTCCAGGAGGACTCTGGCATGTATCAGTGTGTGGCTGAGAACAAGCATGGCACAGTTTATGCAAGCGCTGAATTAACAGTGCAAGGTAATTCCTCCTTTCCCAGAGCTCTGGGTTCCAATGGGACACTGGAAAAAAAAAATCTCTTCCTAATATCCTGATGTGATCCTGATATTGTGATGTCACAGTGAGATGAGAGCAGGCAAAAACTGCTCTGCTCATCGCTGAAAGGGTTGCTGGTTCAACAAGACACTGTGGAAGCCTTTAAATTTTAAATCCTGCGTAAATTCTATTTGAAAATGAACAACAAAAAAAATCTGTTTAGCCACAGGAAGTGGACAAGACACCCAGCAGCAGCACTACAACCTCTCTTCCAGTAAAATTCCTCTTTTTTTTGAGGAAAGAGGTCCAAAAAACAGAGTTCAGCCTCCATTCCTGCTTTGATGGATGGTGAGTGGAGCTGAACTGCTGCCAAACTCGTTCCACATTAGTGCAAAAGTTTATCTCTTCATGGAGATGCCAAAGATAAACTAAAGGCCCTGAGCACCAAGTGCTCGACATTAACACAGCGAGGCCAACAGGTAAATCCCAATTCCATCTGCAATCCCAGGAGGGGTTTCAGGCAGGCTGGATGTCTGCATTGGTCAGGATATTGAAGAGATTATCCTCGACATGTTCCAAAGCAGCTGTTGTTGTGTCTCTCAAAGACCTTGCACTCGTTAGGGTCATTCCCATCGCTCCGTGCCACTCGCGTGCCACACAATTCCTGCCTGGCAGGCGGCAGGATCCACCCGGCAGCCCAGGAATTCCTCCCTTTCCCCGCTCTCCAGACTCTGCCTCGCTTCTCTTACCAACAACAAATCAATTCCCACTCGCACGGCGGCGCTGAAATTCCCCCCCCAGGGCAGCGTTTCTCATCGTGCCTTAATCCTCTTTTTTCATCCCTGTAGCCTTAGCTCCAGATTTTAGACTAAACCCGGTGAAGCGCCTGATCCCGGCAGCCCGGAGTGGGAAGGTCATCATCCCGTGCCAACCACGAGCAGCACCAAAAGCCACCGTGCTCTGGACCAAAGGGACAGAACTCCTGGTCAACAGCAGCAGGTAGCAGCACAGAGTCAGCTTCCACCTAGAAAATGTAGCTAAAATCCTTTTTTTTTTTTTTTTTCTTCCTACCAGAAGGCTGGACTCGATAATCCAAATGTGCTGCTGCATCCCTGAATTTTGTTAGTCCTCTGATTTCTTCTTTAGCAAACTCTTACGTGATATTTTTTCTGCCTGATTTCGTCCTCAGTTTCTCTAAAACCAGTGGAAATTCCCAAATGTCCGTCACAAGCTGATTTTTTAACGTTCCTTTGTGTGGCTCCTCTTCCTTTGCAGGGTGACGATCACAGCGGACGGGACCTTGATCCTGCAGAACATCAGCAAATCCGACGAGGGAAAATACACCTGCTTTGCTGAGAACCCCATGGGCAAAGCCAACAGCACTGGAATCCTCTCTGTCCGAGGTAGGGACGTTCATTTGGGGTCAATCCAGCCAGAGACTAAGAATGAATGATGTGATCTTCCTCCTCTCCTCATACTCCCAAAAACCAAAATAATCAAGGAATCAAAGCGATTTCAGGTGGAGCAGCAAATCTTCCACCTGACCTACCAACAAATGGCCCTTGAGAAAAGCATTTCCATTTCTTGATCCCTCCTCTTCCTCCTGTGAAGCTGCAGCTGTTGGAGCAGGATGAGGAGCTGGAAGGGATAGTTTGGATACCGGGATGGTTGGGACACTGGGATTGTTTGGATACCAGGATGGTTTGGATAAAAAGATGGTTTGGATACCGGGATGGTTTGGACACTGGGATGGTTTGGATAAAAGGATGATTTGGATACCGGGATGGTTTGGATATTTGCAGCTGACGCCCCTTCTCGCTCTTGCCCCGCAGATGCCACCAAGATCACGCTGGCACCATCGAGCGCCGACATCAACGTGGGCGAGAACCTGACCCTGCAGTGCCACGCGTCCCACGACCCCACCATGGACCTCACCTTCACCTGGTCCCTGGATGATTTCCCCATCAACTTTGACAAGTCCGAGGGGCACTACCGGCGAGCCAGCGCGGTGAGTCCAGGGGGAATTCCGGACCATCCCAAAGGATGGAAAATTAATTCCATGCTGGTTATTTGAGTGTATGCACCCACTAAAGCTGCTCCATCGCTTTGCCCAGAGTGGCTGTGAATTCCACATCCCTGGAAGTGCCCAAGGCCAGGTTGGATGGGGCTTGGAGCACCCAGGGATAGTGGAAGGTGTCCCTGCCCATGGCTGGTGTGGAATGGGGTGGGCTTTAAGATCCTTCTCAATTCAAACCATTCCATGATTCCATGATCACTCCCCTCCTAACCTGGAGGAGAAAGGGAGAGGCCTGTGGATAAAGGCAGGAAGAGATCACTCAGTGATCAATCAATGATCACTCATTGATCACTCCTTGATCACTCATTGATCATTGAATATTCACTCAATGTTCACTCAATGCTCACTTAATGTTCACTCATTGATCAATCAGTAATCATTCAATGATTACTAATTGATCACCATCCCAAGCCAAACAGAGCCACCACAGGCTCAGCCTTGCCCAGCTCTGGATCCATCTTGGTTCCATCCAGCTCCATCACCCATGGGGGAATCTTTTCCCATCTCTCTCTTCTCCTCCTCCACCACAACCCCACCACCCAAACCCAAACCACGCTGAATTCTGGACCATGACTGGGCACCTTCCAGTGCTGTCCCCACCATGTTGTCCCGTTGCCCTGCAGAAGGAGGCCATCGGGGACCTCAGCATCTCCAACGCGCAGCTGCGGCACTCGGGGCGTTACACCTGCACGGCCCAGACCGTGGTGGACAGCGCGTCCGAGTCAGCCACGCTCACCGTCAGAGGTAATTAAAATTCCCTGTGGGAACATTCCCTGCTCCTGACAGTCCCAGGATAGGGACATGGTCCGTGCCATTGGCTGCTCTTCCCTTGGAACCACCTCACACTCAATAATTCTGTGATATGGCCTCACGGGTTTTAATTTCACCCAAAACTTGGGTTTGATCATCTTGGAGGTCTTGTCCAACATTTCCAACCAGGCTTAGGAGCTTTTCCAGAGGCTAGGCCTGGAGGTGAGGCTTCCCAACTTCCGGAACAGAAAGGCTTGGTGTGAATTTAGGACTTGCACAACGCACAGAGGGATAAACCTCCAGATCTTCCATGTCAGTGACACATCTCCCATCCCCTCAGGACCTCCAGGCCCGCCCGGGGGGGTGGTGGTGAGGGACATCGGTGACACCAGCGTCCAGCTGAGCTGGAGCCGTGGCTTCGACAACCACAGCCCCATCGCCAGGTACCTCATCGAGGCCAGGACCCTCCTGTCCAGCCAGTGGAAGCAGATGCGCACCAGTGAGTGTCCCCACGGTGGCACCGGTGACACACCGAGGCCACCGGCCGGTCCTGGCTCCACGCTGCTCCTCCTCGTTCTATCCCTTCCCCTCTGTTATTGGATTTTACAGATCCCGTAAACATCGAGGGCAACGCAGAGACAGCGCAGGTGGTGAACCTCATCCCGTGGATGGATTACGAGTTCCGGGTCCTGGCCAGCAACATCCTGGGAATTGGGGAGCCCAGTCTGCCCTCCGCCAAAATCCGGACCAAGGAAGCAGGTGGGTGTGGAGACAAGTCCGGGTCCCTGTCCCTGCTTGGGATGAATCATCTCCTGGAGAGCTCCTGGAGCTCAGGCCACCACAGGATTTTCCACCCTTTTGCTCATTTCTGTGTCAAAGATGAGCAGGGTTGGAACTGCACTTCCCAGCACTCCATCCAGCTGGGAATGTTCATTCCGTGTCCAGCTGCTTGGACAGGAGGGATGGGAGAACAGCAGGAGAACTGCACCCAATCCACTGAATACAAACCTAATCAAACTCTAATAAAACTCCCCTCCACATCCCTGCTTTTGAGCTCCATCATGGAGAGGTCAGACACCAAATCCTTGTCCCGTGTCCCTAAATAACCTGGTCAGGGACAAGCTGGAATTCCAGACAGGATTTTCATGGCTGAAAACAGAGCCCAGTCCTTTCCTGGGAGCTGTCCCACCCAGTGTCACGCCGTGTGTGTGCTCCTCTCCATCGCTCCCACCTCCTTAAGCCAAACTCTGCTTTTCTTTTGGGCCCTCACAGCACCGACCGTGGCACCATCCGGGCTCAGTGGCGGTGGAGGCGCTCCCAACGAGCTCATCATCACCTGGACGGTGAGTTGGGAACAGGGAAAGCACCAAGGTGGCATTTTGGGAGGGGAAATTAGTGCTACCACCCCAGTTTGGACACAAACCAAGGGCTGGTTTGGATGGAGCAAGCTCACACTTCCTTTGGGAAATCAGCGCCACCATCCCAGTTTGGATGGGCCAAGGGCTGGTTTGGGGGGACCAAGAGCACATTTCCTTTGGGAAATCAGTGCCACCGTCCCAGTTTGGATGGGCCAAGGGCTGGTTTGGGGGGACCAAGAGCACATTTCCTTTGGGGAATCAGTGCCACTTTCCTGGTTTGGATGAGCCAAGGGCTGGTTTGGATGGACCAAACACACATTTCCTTTTGGAAACCAGTGCTGCCATCCCAGTTTGGACACGAGATTGAGCCAAGGCTGGTTTGGGTGGGCAAAACACACATTTCCTTTGGGAAACCAGCACCACCACCCCAGTCTGGATGGGCCAAGGGCTGATTTGGGTGGACCAAACACACATTTCCTTTGGGAAACCAGCACCACCACCCCAGTCTGGATGGGCCAAGGGCTGGTTTGGGTGGACCAAGCGCACATTTCCTTTGGGAAATCAGCACTGCTGCTCCAGTTTGGATGAGCCAAAGGCCGGTTTGGACAGACCAAGGCTCCCTGTCTCTTCCCAGCCCACGCTGCGGGATTACCAGAACGGGGATGGTTTTGGGTACATCGTGTCCTTCCGGAGGAAGGGCAGCCAGGCCTGGCTGAGGGCGCGGGTGCCGCACGCGGAGTCGCTGCATTTCGTGTACCGCAACGAGAGCATCGCGCCCTACACGCCCTTCGAGGTGAAGATCAAAGCCTACAACAGCAAAGGGGAGGGCCCCGAGAGCCTCACGGCCATCGTGTACTCGGCAGAGGAAGGTAAAGGGCAGTGGGAGAGCTGGGAATGCTCAGCATGGAGAGGAGAAGGCTCCAGGGAGAGCTCCCAGGGCCTAAAGGGGCTCCGGGAGAACTGGAGAGGGAAGGGATGGAGGGACAGGACACAAGGAATGGCTCCCACTGCCAGAGGGCAGAGATGGATGGGAGACTGCGAGGGAATTGTTCCCTGGGAGGGAGGGTGGGGAGGGGCTGGAAGGGAATTGCCAGAGCAGCTGTGGCTGCCCCTTGATCCCTGGAATGTCCAAAGCCGGGTTGGCCAGGGCTTGGAGCATTTTGGGACAGTGGAAGGTGTCCCTGACACAGCAGAGGGTGGCACTGGATGAGCCTTAAGGTCCCTTCCACCCAAACCATTCCATGACTGCACAGACTCAGAATTCCCCGTTTTGTCCAACTCAGCACCTTTCCTCAGCCAGATCCGTGTCCACCCGGGAGCTCAGATGTTCCTTTGGCTCCCAGAACAGCGATTCCAGCACAACTCAACTCCTCCAAACACGCCCAGTGACCATTCCCCAAGCCCAGCCCCGACTGCCCCAGAGCCCCAGGGCAGACACAGATCCCAGAGCTCACAGCTCGTCCTCCTAAATCCCTGAATCCCTTCCCCTCGCTCCGTAACCCGACACCAGCTGTCTGCCCCGCTCAATGACGCTGCGGGAAAACCTTTTTGTCCCCAATGGGGCCCAAAGTCAGGAAAAAGATTTTGTTCCTCTCTTTCAGAACCCAAAGCGGCTCCTTACAGGGTCATTGCCAAGTCTGTGCTGTCCTCGGAGATGGATGTGTCCTGGGAGCCCGTGGAGCAGGGAGAAGTGACTGGGGTGCTTTTGGGATATGAGGTAGGAGATTCCAATGGGAATGGGAGACCCTGAGAGCCCAGCAAGGAAGATTCCCCTGGGTTATGTGAGGTGAAAGGAAACAGCATTTTTGGTTCCAGAGGTGGGGGATAACTCACACCACACGGTTCTAACAGAGCTGGCGCTGCTCTCTCAGGAGAGATTGAAGGGAATCATCCGATTTTTCCTGCCTGCCTTTCCCAGCAGGCCGTGGCCTCATTCCTGGGCACACACAGAGCAAAAACCACAGAAACCAACACCCAAAAGCCCTTCGGGATGGGCTGACTCAGGGTTTGCAGATCCTCTCCTTCCCAAACCCTGTCCTTTTCCATGCAGATCCGGTACTGGAAGGATGGGGACAAGGAGGAGGCGGCTGACAGGGTTAGGACAGCGGGGCTGGTGACATCGGCTCATGTCACCGGCCTGAACCCCAACACCGTCTACCACGTGTCCGTGCGAGCCTACAACCGGGCAGGGACCGGGCCCCCCAGCGCCTCCACCAACGTCACCACCACGAGGCCTCGTGAGTCAGCCCTGACCCCTCCACTTCCCACAGGATCCCCCAAAATCGCCCAAACTTTGATCTTGGTGCTCTTGTTTGACGTCCTTTGAACGCCCCACAGCCCTGCCGAGGCTCAGGGGGTGGCTGGGACCAGCACAGCCTTCTCCTCGCTCCCCGATTCACCCAATCCCTGTCTGGTTTTGCATCCCTCAGCACCAAAAAGGCCACCTGGGAACATCTCCTGGAGTTTTTCCGGCTCCTCGGTCAGCATCAAGTGGGACCCCGTGGTGGCCAAGGCGGACGAGTCGGTGGTGACGGGGTACAAGGTAGGGCCATCACTCCTGGATGTGACCCAAGGAATTCACAGGGAGCGGGAACTCAGCATTCCCTGTTCCCACAGATGCTCTACAGGCAGGATTCCCACTCGGCCCCCACGCTGTACCTGGCCAGCAAGAGCCACATCGACATCCCCATCCCCGAGGATTTCACCCACGCCTTCGTCCAGATCCGGGTGACCGGGCCCGGCGGGGATGGGACACCGGCAGAAGCTCACATCCTCCGGAACAGCGGTACCTGACCACACCCACTCTGCTGACCACACCCACCCTGCTGACCACACCCACTCCACTGACCACACCCTTTCCATGCCCAAATTCCCCTTTCCAAGGTTCTCCACAGGCCCTGCAGCTCATCCCCAGGACAGCTCCTGTCCTTCCCCATCCAAGCAGGAAGGACTCAGCCACGCCCCTCCCATCCTGGCCACGGCAGGATCCCAATAAATTGTGTTTTAAAATCCCACTCTCCCTTCCAGGGCCATGTGAAACATCCTCTCGCAGTGTTTCAGGTTGAGACGCTGGGATTGGCCTTTTCTGGAAATGTTTTTTCCTGGAATCAGCCTTTGGTTCCCTCGTGCTGTTCACTCATAGGAGTTCCTGACTCTTCTCCTTCTCCCCACTCCTCTTCCCAAACTCAGCTCAGCCTGACCCAAGATTTGCAGCCTTGAGAGCCCACAACACCCAACTTCCAAGAGTCAAGAACTAAAAACAATTTAAATTTTCCACCAAGAGTGAAACCCCATCTCTACGAGGCCTCAGCTCCAGCAAATTCCCTAAATTCAGGGCTGAATCCCCCCAAATTCCAGCTCCCAACATCCCCAGGAGTTTTAATCAGCACCAAACACACAAAAAACCCCACAAACCCCCAAATTCTCCACAGCATCCGCGCCACCCCACAGCCTCCCCATCCCTGTTCCCCGTTTTTCCAGGGACCAGCATGATGGTGGAGGATTCGGGGACGAGGCCAGCGCCACACGCCGTGGTCGTCACCACCAACTCCCTGCTGCTGGTGGCCCTGATCAGCTCCCTGGAGCTCTGAGCGCGCCCCGGGCGCGGCTCCGGACGCGGATCCTCCCGATCCCCGCGGGAACAACGCGACCTTCGGCGAATCCCACCTCGGAGCGGGGCAGGAGAGGATTGGACAGCGCGGTTGGAAGGGAGGAAGAAATTAGAAACGACTTTTTTGGGGGTTTTTGGGGTTTTTTTTCGGTTTGGAGGAACGAGAGCTTTCGTACAAGACGTGGGTCTTTAACCGGTTCAATGTTTTTTAAGGAAAACGAGGAAAACGAGGAATTCTCCGGGAATTCTGCAGCCAACTGCCCACCCTCACCCCCCTCACTGTATCCATAGGTTTTCTGCCTTATCGAAGCCATGTATGAGATAACCAGACTGCTAAATTTGACTTTTTTTTTTTTTTCTTTTTTAACTCTGTACAGTGAATTCCGTGGGGGGGACGGGGACTGAGGAGTTCAGGGACCAGCGTGTTCCACACACCCATCCCACCACAGCCAGCTCGGAGCACTTGTGGGACGGGATTGATCCTTTTTCCCACCAAAAAAAAAAAGCACCAAATCCTGCAGGAACCAACCCAAGGAGACAAATCCACAGGAGGATCCAGCCTGAAAAGCTTTTTTTACAACTCTGGTGTTCACTTGCAGCCCCAGCCTGGTGCTTGTCTCAGCTGTGAGGTGCAAATTCCGTGTTTTCCCATATCCCACTGCTTTTGGGGTGGATTTGTCACCCTGTTTGCCTCTTTGCCTTCTGTTTGGGGAGAAGGGGATCCTGTCCCAGAATCCCTAATTTGGGCAGTTCTGCCTAAAAACGGAGCTGTCAATAAATCCAATTTCAGAGGGGCCTAAAGAAAGAATTTTAAAAAAATGACAGAATTAAAACAGGAATGGGAGACTCAAGGAAGCCACCACTGGGACATGAAGGAGAATCTGGACTTGGATTCATCTCCCTGCACTGAGAATTCATCCAGCCAAAATTCCAGGCTGGGATTGGGACTGCAAAGGCTGAGATCCAGCCAGGATTCCAGCTCTGGCCAGACATTCCAAGGAAGGCCCAGGATGCTGAGGAGCCCCCTCCACTCCAGAGGCTGGGAAAAGCAGGAATGCTGAGCTGAGCACCCGCAGGACTGGTTGGGAATCGATGTTGCCTGTTGAAATCTCTGTCTCCCAGTAAAGCAGTTGACCAAAGTTAATGAGAATCCATTGGTGTTGCTGCTGGTTCCATCCCAAGGGTGTTCTTAGGGATTTTATATTTTTTTTTCCCCTCCTGGCTAAGATTCCTCAATCCCAGAGGAAACAGAGCCAGCCTGGGCCATCCCAACCCTGGAATTTCCTGGCTGGGCCCTGACGGTGCAGTTTTCCCTTTAAATGCCAATTCCTCGCCCTTTGGAGCCCAGGTGGTGGCAGGGAAATCCCTCTCCAGACAGGGCAGCTCAGGCTTTGTTTGCTGAGCCCCGTTTTGGGCAGTCCCTTCTGCCACTCGGTTGATCCAGGGTTGGGAAAAGCACGAGGAGGGATCTGCACCAGCAAATCCGGCACTCAGACCTCGGGAAAGGACAAAAATCTACATTTAAAACCCAGCCAGAGCCACCAATTGGGAGGATTTTAAAGGAATCCTCCTTAAAACCTCTCGGAGCTTCCTAAAATACAGCCCAGGAGTTAAAGGTGGGCAGAGATAGGGAGAGAACTGGGATTTGTGGGATTTGGAGGGAGAGAGGGAGGGATGGAGAGAGGGAGAGGAAGGATGGAGAGAGGGAAGGGAGGAAGGACAGAGGGAGGGAGGGATGGAAGGGAAGGAGCCCCACCCAGCTTCAGCCTCTGGTGATCCCAAAGGTCCTGGAGCTCCAAGCTCAGCCCCCTGGGAGCTGCAAGGACAGCCCTGGTCACCCTGCAGGGACAGCCCTGGTCACCCTGTAAGGACAGCCCTGGTCACTCTGTAAGGACTGCGCTGGTCACTCTGCAGGAACAGCCCTGGTCACTCTGCAAGGATAGCCCTGGTCACTCTGCAGGGACAGCCCTGGTCACCCTGCAGGGATATCAGCAGCAAGAGGGAAAGATGGGAACAGGAATTCTATCCCAGTGGATCAGGGAATGGGATAACAGCTCCAGGAGCAGAGGATGGAGGAGCCAGAAAGCCCCAAAATCAATTTATGGGGTTTTGCTGCCATCCAATGAGTGACACCGATGTCGCTCAGCAGCTGAGGGAAGCCTGAGGAGATCCCGGGGATTTCTGCACAATCCCTCTGCTCCCAGCTCCTCCTGGATCTGCCCAGAGCAGCCCTGGAAGCTCCTGGTTGCTCCCTAAAGCTTGGAACCCCAGGAATTCCTCCAGCAGGGAATGGAGAGCACACAGAATTCCCAGAAAATCCAGGGTTTCCATGGAGTGTCCATGGAGGCTGTGCCATCCTTGCCTCCAGGTGATTGTGAAAAATTGGGAAAAAGGAGTTCAGGCCCCAGTTCAGAGCAGAGACACTTTTTTCCCCTGAATTCCTGCTGTTTCTGGTGGGAATTCTGGGGCAGTGATGAAGAAAAGATGATTTTGCAGGGAGAGATGGAAAAAAGGAGGGATGGGGATGCTCTTCCAAGGGTTTTTCCTTCCCTACTTGCACTGAGCTCCAATTCCCTTTTTCTGCCTTCTCCCTTCCTTCCCCTGTTTAAGATAAACCTCCCCCAATCCTTAATATCCCTTCAAAAATCAAACAGCCCGCCCCCCCCCCCCACCCCAAAAAAAATTCCCATTAAAATCCCTTTGTGACAGCTGGACCCCAGTGGCCATCCCAGCCCTCGGCCTTCAAATAAAAATTCCAATTACGGATTCGTTCTCCCTGCTCTGGGCACCTGGCTCCCCTCAGAAATTAAAAAAAAAAACCCAAACCCACAATCCAAAGATGAAGGAGATTTTTGACTTCCCCAGCAGAGCTGGAGCTTTCATCCCGCTGGATTTGGGAATCCCAGCTGGGCTCAAGACACTGAAATTTCCATGACAAAGAGCAGAGAGGGTCCTGCAGATGGGGCAGCTCTGGCCCATTAACTCCTAACCCGCTGTGATGGGTCATTCCCAATTTTTCCATGTTCACGTGGTGAAAAAAAAAACCCTCTGGGAATCAGCTCTGGAAAGTGCCTGGTTTGGTTTTCATTCAAATAAATAAAATTATTTCACTCTGTACTTGTGTTTTTCAATATCAAAGCATTTTTGTGCCGTTTTGATAAAATGAAAAAACCGGGATTTTCTCAATTTTTCATGTTAGAGCTGTGCTGGTGTTTTTTCCCCTGGATTTGGGTTGTCATAGGGAAAAAGGGAACAAACAGCAAATATGAAAGAAAATAGGGGGGGAAAAAAAAGGTATTTTATAAATTCAGTGGGATCCACAGAATGTCCTGAGTTGGAAGGGAAGAATCACCAAAAACCCAACAGATCCCAAGATACCCACCCTGAATTCCCGAATTCCTGACCCTAACAAAGAGCCAAAGGCGGGGAACTGCGTCAAGTTTCCTTCATTTGCCTCGCTGCCATTTTCCTGCAAACCCTGCCCAGGCAGCAGAACCCGAGGCTGAGGAGCATCCCCAGGATGACTCCGCTCCCGATTCCCAGCAGGACCTCATGGATCCACCGCTTCTCCCAAAAACTCCAGCCCTGCTCCTGCCCCGCGGCGCCGCTGCCGTTCCCCGGCGCTTCCTCCCCGCTGGCCGCCAGCTGCTGCTCCCAGGTCAGGGATTTCTGGAAGTCCAGCTCCACCAGACCCCTGGGGATCACCCTGAGGCCGAAGTAGATCCTCTTGACCAGCTGGAAGGAGCTCAGCAGCTGCACGTCGCAGCGGTAGGTGCCGGAATGCGACTCCAGAGCGGGCGAGAAGCTCAGGGAAGGGCTGGGGTTGCGCAAAGGGCGGAACAGGAGGTCGTTGGTGCTGATGAGCCCGCGGGCCAAGCTCCAGCTGTAGCCAAAATTCGCTCCCTCCACGCTGGCGGCCTCCGGGGAGAGGCAGGTGAGCCGGAAGGGTTTCCCCTCGGGAACGCTGAGGTGCTGGAGGCCGCAGATCCAATCGCTGAGGCAGCGGGAGCGCACCAGGGAGCAATTGCGGCGCTCCCCGGCCGCGCTCACCTGGCAGAGCTGCTCCTCCTTCAGGCCCAGCCCGCAGGTGACGCTGCAGGGCGTGGAGCTCACCACCACCATGGCCTTGAGCCCCAGCGGGATGGGCTCCGTGGCTGAGGGAAGCTCCGAGTCCGAGCCTGAGGGAAGCTCCGAGGCTGAGGGAAGCTCCGAGGTTGAGGGAATCTCTGAGGTTGAGGGAGTGTCTGATCTCAATTGAAGCTCTGACCCCAAGGGAATCTCCGAGTCTGATCCCGACCGAAGCTCTGACCCCAATGGAATCTCCGAGTCTGATCCTGACCGAAGCTCTGACCCTGAGGGAATCTCCAACCCTGAGGGAATCTCCAATCCCGAGGGAATCTCCAATCCCGAAGGAAGCGCCGCTGGGAGGCACAGGACGCACAGCAGGATCGCCACGACGGCGCTCTGCTCCATCTTCCCGGTGTTTCCGTGTCCAAGTTCGGCACTCCAAGAGCCCCTGGATCATTCCGTGGATCTTGGGGATTTTTCAGGATGTCTCTGACATCCCGTCAGATCTAATCCTTCCATCTGGGAAAATCCTCCCAGATGTGGAGCTGGAGGCACAATTCAAAAAAGACACAGCAAGGCTGTTACTGGATCCAGCAGGGTGAGAATTCCAGGAATTCCAGTGGGAATGTTCTGATCCATTGGATCCAATCCAATTCCATCAGTTTTGGGCGTGTTTGGCAATTTCAGAGTGAAATTCTCCCCTCTCCGTAAGACTTCCCAGGTTATTTTAGACGGATTCTATTTTAGCTGGATTTCCACTGGAAAAGGAGCAGCTCCAGTTCCATTTTCTCACCAAACTCCAAATTTCCAGCAGGAATTCCTGCTGGGATCTCCCAAATTACACTGCGAAGCGTGAGGAAACCCCCAAATCCCAATTCCTCACGGAGAGCCTGTCCAATCCTGATTTATACAAACACATCCCAGAGTCTGGAGCACTCTCCAACCCCAACCCCAACATTCCAACCTCTACTGGGGCTGATCCACGGGAATCCAGGGCGCTCTGAGCTGGGCTGGCTCTGTGTCCACACCAAGCCTGGAGCTGTTCCCATGGGAGCAGCTCTGACGTCACAGCCGGGGCACAAAACAGCCCCAAACATTCCATGGAAGAACCCTCAGAGAGGGCCGAGCAAATCCTGGGAGCTGAGGGCTCTGGAAGAGGCTCTGGAAGCTCCAGGAGAGGCTCTGGAAGCTCCAGGAGAGGCTCTGGATAAAATTCCCAGCCTCAGAAGGAGCCCCAGGAGCTGGAAGAGCTCCCAAACCCACATTCCCGACTGATCCAACCCCAAAGCTCCACTGATGGATCCACAGGAATGGTTCCCATGCTGCCATCCCAGGAAAACGCTCGGAGAGGAGATTCCGGTGGGATCCATGAGGTGCTCAAGCATCCCCCCAAAAAATAATTCACTGCTGAAGTGTTCTTCCCTGGAAAATCCAGGGGGTTTGATGGAGGAACCCCCATGTTCTCCATCGTTTTTGACCACAATTTTATGGAAAGGGCATCCCATAATTATCAGAGTCTCCGGACTGGCATCCCTGGATTTGGGTTTGCCAAGTTCTCTCACACGTAACGAACACCTGGATCCATTTCCCTTCCTCACAATCCATAAATTGAAGAATTCCCAAAGCTCCAGGAGGGTTTTCCGCCCCCAGTCCCTGTCCCAGGTCCCCAATGCCAGCCTGGCTCCGAGTGCCCTCAGGGATCTGGGAATTCCACACTGGTTTGGGTGGGAAAGGACCTTAAATCCCAGCAATTCCACAATCCCAGGATGCTTCAAAGCCTGTCCAGCCCAGCCTGGGACACTTCCAGGGATGGAATTCTCTGGGAATTCCATCCTCTGAGCACTCAGGGTTTGGTTTTATTCAGATTTACTCCTCTCCCTTCAATAAAACCAACCAAAAATCCTCTAAAAACCCCAAACACGGCGTCTTTGAAAGATTCCCGAATTCCAGCGTGACAGCAACGCCCGATTTTCCATGGAAAAGCCAAGATGAACCCGTGGATTTTAGGAAATGGAAGGTCCCTCTTTATTTACAAACACAGAACCACCACCACGGCAGGAGCTGATCCGATATTGTACAAAACCAGGGAATAAAATAAGGATGGGAATAAATCGGGAAATAAAATAAAGGTGGGAAGAACCAGGGAATAAAATAAGGATGGGAAAAAACCGGGATAGAAATTAAGGATGGGAACAAAGCAGGAATAAAATTAGGGATGGAAATAAAGCAGGAAATACAAGAAAGATGGGAACAAAGTGAGAAATAACATAAAGATGGGAATAAAGCAGGAAAGAAAATAAGGATGGGAATAANAATAAAATAAAATAAAATAAAGATGGGAACAACCAGGAAAGACAATAAGGATGGGAACAAAGTAGGAAATAAAATAAAATAAAAT
>VWYP01006733.1:0-10754 GCA_013400435.1 Pycnonotus jocosus
CACATATATATATATATATTTCTGACCCAAAATATCTGATAAGTTTTCCCCTTTAAGTAGGTCCCAGTAATGGTTCCTTACTGAACTTTCTGTGCATATTCTGTCTGTGAATCACTAGTGATATAGCATAGTAGGTTGTAGACTATTTTTAAGAAAATGTTTCCAAGTTGTAGCATTATCAACCTTATCCAGAAAAGAAGTATGCATTTCTGTAATGTTAAGAAAGAAAACGGAAAGAAACTTCTGCCTACAAAAACAACAAATACCTGTCTTTTTTACTTAAATGTTTGAAGAACAGGAAGGTGAGATGCTGGTTAAAAAAGTTTTCAAAAATTTCTGAGGACAAAAGAGATTCATCAGCTATAAATTAATGAAAAATTACATCAGCCTTTATTTCTTATATTTACAATCTCAGCTAGGCTTTTTATTTTCAGTTATTTTTTTTCTCTCTGAACTCAACATGGATATATATGACTGGTCTACAAAAGATTCAGGACTTTATGGATGTTCTCATGTATCATGAGAGAGCAAGGGGTCAGCACCATCAGTGATGGCACTAGAGCACGTTTCCACTGAGGAGAACTTGTTAAGATACTGCTACTGATGTAACCTACTAGAGAATTAACCTATTATCCAAAACTTCTAATAGTGAATTTAGAAAACATAATCAACATTTTCTAAGATATTCAGCACTCCTAGATTAAATGAAAATGTGTATTTCCAAACTCTACTATCATAACATAATTTTCAAAATAGACTTACAATATTTACCTCTTCTACCTTTCTGTCAAAGATAGCTTTACACCAGATTAACCTGCAATGATTTGAATATACTTCTTTATTTCAGTAAGATAGGCAGTGCTTTGTTGCAAATACACCTATGAAGCCAAAGCTAAGGATAGTCCTCGACAAAATTTATCTGTCTAGAAAGGATGGAACTTGGCTTTTTCTTGTATGCCAGTATCCATTACCAGTGCCATTCAGGAAGGAAAGCACAGAGCATTATATGAAGATTATTAGACCAGAACCTGAGCAAGTTTTCTGTTATTTTCAAGACCTCTTAAAATAAGCATCATTATTCATTTCAAAGAATGCAAAAATGAGAGGTTTACTTTATTCAAACAGATTTCTCCCTAGCTGTAAAAATCTATATTGCATTTCTTCAGAAAAAGATCTTCTAATGAATGCTACACAGCTCATTATAACACATTTGTACACTGCAAGTTGGGAGGAAATTGATTTTTTGATAGTTCATTGTTCAGGCTGCTTTCTACTGACATGACTTCTAGTAAGTTTTATACAGAAAGCATAGGGAAAGTCCAACGTATATGTGAATCTAGAATCAGAATATCACCCTTTTCTTGGCTTTTGTGAGCACCCTAAAAGAAGGTCTAAAAAGTTTTGTCTTCATAGGTTCACAATTGTAAGCATGTTGATTGTGAGAATGATGAAGAGGACAAATTCAGAAAATGAGTCATAGGCTTTATGCTAAGATACTCAGAAATTACGTCTTGTGGAGTATCTGCTTTTTTTCCTGATATGCCAGTGTTAATTCCCATTTAGGTGGCAGCTAAAAAATATTCTTGGTGAGATGCTGGTTTCAACTCAGTAGTCAAAGGAAAATATCTAACAAAAAGCCAAAATAAATTATTTGAACTCAGTCTGCAAGGCAGCAGCATGTATCAGCTTGTTACTAAAGGGCAGAGGATGCTATACTCTGCTGCCAAAAGCTTAGAATTTTTGAGGTAATTATTTTACATTTAAAACCAAATAGACTGCTCTGTTTATATTTCTTGCTCTTAAATAAGCTACTTTTGGAAGTGTTGTATATAGCCATAGGCAAGCATACATACTAGATTTGGGGGTTTTTTTCTGTGATAAAATTAAGGAATGACCTGGTAGCAGCAGGGACCAGAATCAATGCCACTGTGTATTGTGGTGAGCTAACATTAAAGAGTCACATTCAGATAAAATAAGTATTTTAGGATTCAAGACATAATTATAGTAAGTGCAGCCACAGAACCAGATAAATTTCCATTTCATTAAAGCAATAGAATAGAACTAACTGTATCCATTCTTCATATGTATCTTGTCACATACAATTTGAAAGACAATGGATTCTTTGGCTGATTCAGATGGACTTCTGGGATTCCCTATTGAGGAACATGAGATAGGACTGCAGTATAATTCTGTCAAGACTACATCATAAGAAATAAATTCACCCACACACTGCCAGGCTCTCTAGGACGAATAAAAAAAATAATAAAAAAAGGTCTTGCAAAAAACCCCCCACAATGGACAGGTAGCGGTTTCAGACTGCAGTTTGGAGGTGTGGTGTTGAGACTTCTCATAGGGAGAAAAATGTAAATCCAGAGGTTTCAGGGGCTTTCATACCGGAAGAGTAAGTGTAGAGGATTTCAGTGAAGAAATTTTTATTTAACCTGTGCTGAGGTCTCTCTACACTTGGATAACATCACTATAGCATAAAAAGCATGGAGAGCATTACTGAACTTGAACTTGTGATTATTGCACAAGATTTTGTATTTTTCTTGCTCTGTACAGTCTGATTTGGGGAGCTGGTGGTATTTTCTTCTAACATGATCACAGATAGCTTTCTTGGTCTTAATTTTTATATAAGGAAGAAAAGAAAGGTAAGGCTGAACAGAATGAAGTACGATGACCTTTTGTAGCTGACCAAAGCAAGACTAAAGGATTTTAGTTTCCATGCTCCTATATATCCACTTAGTAAAGCAAGAAAGACATTGCTCTGAAAGAAATAATTTTAGATTCTAGATTGGGCACAACAAATCTATCTCTATATTTTGTTATTTACTCTGCAATCCTTTCCATAATGCATTAATTATGTGCAGCAAATCTGAGAAAACACAATGCCTTCAAATTGCAAACCTAAAACAAATTGTACAATCTCTGTTTCAAATCTCTCAGATTTTTCATATCCCACATTCTTCTACGTGGTGGTGTTGTTGTCCCTCAGGGCTCACTTCTGGCTGCTTTGTCTAACACCTGGACCCAGGGGTGGCCACTATACACTCCGGAAGTCTCCTAGATTCCTTGCAGCCTGCTGTATTGCTTTGCCAGCAGACACCCATGTGGCTGAAAACCCCCATCAGGATGAAAGCTTATGAGTGTGACACTCCCTGTGTCTGAAGCAAGAAGCCTTATCAACAGACTTCCCCTGGTCAGGCACCCATTGAAGAGTCCGGCTGAGAAGTGTCCTTTGTTGGTCCTGGCCTAAATTTTCACCCACAAGCCCTTAACCTGCTCACAGCTGTTGCTCAGAGGCAGCTCTTCACAATCCATCCATTCCTTAACATAAACAGCAATACCAGCTCTGCCCCTCTTGCCCAGCCTATCCTTCTGAAAGCTTGTAGCCCAGGCAGTGTTCTAGTTCTTCCTGTAACTCATCCCACCATTAGAGAGCAATTAGGTCACATTATCCTGTTTGTTACTCACATTGCATGCATTGGTGTAAATTCATCAATGGCTACATAAAAGGAAAGTAACTACATGCAATTAAAATCAGTCAATTACACTGTGGGCTGATAAGTGCCAGAAATAGGGGGGGAAAGCAAAAAAAAACCCCACAAGCAATGAAATCTATTAAACCGAGGATCCAGATATAGGGTGTAGGGGACTATCTTTTGAGGATTTTTTTTCCTATTACCTTTCTCTGTCTAGCCATCACCTAAACTAATTTCAAAATTTTCAAATAATTTACCTTGAAAGATATCACCTTTAAAGATAATAGCCAACACTTAATGAAGATTTTTTTATTCACTTATATAGGAATCTGACTGCAGAGTCTAAAGAAAATGTTAATGACAAAGAACCACTTTGTGTTAATCCTTCCAGTGTTATGTTATCCTTGCTATTTATAGACTAGGTTAAATATTTATCTTTCTTCCTAGGATTTACATAATTCTGTGGCATCCATTTTGATAAGAAATATAAAACTAGGTATAAATAATCTCAGCATTTCTAATTCACAATATTAAAATGAACAAATATGAAAGACTGCACCAAATTAATTTTAATTTCCAGCTCTGCATGTAATAAACTACCAGAAAGCAGGTTGTGTAAATATTCTT
This sequence comes from Pycnonotus jocosus, assembly GCA_013400435.1. Taxonomy (NCBI): domain Eukaryota; kingdom Metazoa; phylum Chordata; class Aves; order Passeriformes; family Pycnonotidae; genus Pycnonotus; species Pycnonotus jocosus. Next base: position 4,110 of record VWYP01006733.1, read on the forward strand.
CATGAGAGCAAAATTGAATTACATAAAGTGTTGTGAAGCAAACTAAATGGAAACCTAAGTTTTACAAAGTTTATCTATTTAATACTGAACACAGAGATCCACAAGCAGCAACCAAGTTTCTTACAGACTCAGGTGAAATATAGGTCAATTTTATGCAGATAGTTTTTCCAGGCATTGAGTAAAAGCTATTGAGCTACATCATCTGATATCACCAACATAATCAGGAATTTCTGCACATTGCTTGTTAGCTGTTTGTCATGGCAGAATTGCTGGTGTCTGAGCCACACAGATCCATGCTCCACATCCTAGCACCTGGAAACTCTAGGAGGATGGTTCAGCAGTTGCAAGTGAGCTCCTCTCTGCTGCTTTAAAGAGCAATTTTATTTGGCCAACTTAGGACCCCTTGAATCCATCTAAGAATTTAGACTTTAGAAACTCAAGCCAGAATTGATGCAAGAAATTAAAGCAAGAAGTGGTCAGAACTAACACATTTCTTGAAAATCATTTCATAGACACACAAAAATTAAATTAAAAATCTTGATGAAATCTAGAAGATACAGAAACTTAATATTCTGAGAAAGCTTAATTCAGAATTTTTCAACCAGTTGAATAACACCAGTGCCACCTTGAAATGCTATAGAGAATTTCTGCTTAAGGCAACAGTAGAATGTATATTCTCCTTATGAATACTGAATAGTCAGCATTTAAAGAGAATTTCTAAGTAACTGATACATTTGCATGATTTCAATGTCTAAGACTATCTGTTTTGCAGTGATATAGAAAACATTCTTGCTGTATGAATCTTTAGTTCCATCTAAGTGTGCATAGAGACTGAAAAATGTATATTTTTCCATTCATTTCTGTAAAATGTCACATAAAGTCATTTTTACTATAACTTGTATATGATGTATATGATCTTGCAGGATGTTTTCAGTTAAGTGAATAATATTATATGAGCACAAAATATTTTTTCTTATGTTTTATGATCATTTAATAGCTACATGAATCTGCAGGGTGATAGTGCAAATTGTTTCCTGTATTCAAGATTTGTTTGGTGGCAAAAAATAAGGCTCATTCATTCAAACAGTATTTTTTTATATTTATTTGTTCTCCTCTGATCTGACCACCAGAGCTTTTATTCTACCTAAAATCCAAACCAGATCTTTTTCTGCAGTTTGTTTTTTAATATTCCTCTTATTGTTTGATGTAGAAATTGCATCAGCCACTAATATAGTCTCTTATATAAAAACAAACACACACAACATTATTTATTTCATGATTTTAACAAGAGTGACTTACCCAGGAGTAAAGATGTAAATTGCACTGGCATTACAAAGACTTTTTTTACTGCAGCTACACTAATGATCTAAACTGCAGAGCTGAAAAAGTCCAGACCATCTGTTTCCTCCTAAAGCAACTTTAATATCAACACTTACATATCACACAATCTCCACTAAATTCTTTGATTGGCAATCTGGATAACAATAACTTGCACCACTACAGGAAAAACACTGTTTTATAACCCACATATAGTCCCACTTTACCTATTTTTACTGATGTCATCTGAGTAACTATCATAAAACTTCCATACCAGATGGATTAACTGCGAAGTTGGCTTCTAGTGATGGATCACACTGTCCATGTTCTGGTCAGGGTCACTAGCACTTACTGCAGGATTTACCTGTCATTCAAATAGCACTGCAGTTTAACCTGAGTTTCATTTTTGGGATTAGAGATAGATAAATCCTCAAGGAAAATTTTTACAGAGTCATGTGTTTCAATAAGAATAGAAATGCAACTTGCTTTTCCAATTCTGCTTGGAAAAGAATTCTATGTTCTAACAGTCTTGGGCGGGGACATCTTCCACTATAACAGGTTGCCCAAAACCCCATTCAACCTGTTCTTTAAGGTCTCCAATTCAAACTGTTCTCAGATTCCACTATGAATATTTTAAATATATTGTGTAAACTCTGACACTATTTAATATTCCAACTACAGAACAAAGGCGCAATTTAGCAATTAATCACACTCGATTAAAGTAATTGTTTTTAAAATCAAATGAACAGTTCTGTAGATAGGAGGGAAAGTAGATGATGTAACTGATCTTGATTTTAACAAAGTTTTAGATCTTGGTAGCCAAAAAAAGTACATATGGACTGGGTTAGCGAACTGTAAAATTAGTGGAAAATTGGCCAAATTATCAGTAGTATCAGAACATTTAAGGGGGAAACATAAGAGAAGCAACACTGATAAGCAATCTCATGTGACTAAGCAGCATATCTACAGGGCACTAAAATCAATCAATCCCAAACTTTTTGTCTAGTAGCCATTACACTGAAACTCTGAAAATCTAATCATTCACATCGAGAGAATGATGTGTCAGTAATAAACTGGACTGTCTGAACAGTGTGAGGAGATTCTGCACTTGCTCTTTCATTAGTTCTAGATTGTGCTAATGTACTTTCAGAGTTGTGCAGGGAGATTATTAATTTGGACAATATAACCAAGTCTTCTATGTTAGTAGTTTAAATCTATATCAATAAGTGCTTGAATGTATATAAAGTGGTGGCATATACTTTTGAAAGAAAAACACAAATGAAAATTGTCACTGACCAAAAATACCCTTTTTCAAATGTACAACATACAAAAATAATACTTGGATTTTTATGGGATAATAGCGGCCACCTTACCTAGTTGGATTTTACATCCTGCTAGAGTTTGATTGATATTCTTGAGCACTTTGTGAATGTTCAGAAAAATGAATCAATATATCAACAAGGATGTTGATGCAGGAAGTCTGCAAAGAGCTCACAGAGAGTTTCATAAACTTGAAAAATTTCAGTGGGCTGCAAGCGACAGCAAACACTGCCAGTTTTTAAATGTAATCCTTTCATACCATGGTTTAAATGTAAGCAGAGAAAGAGTCAACCACAGTAAAGAAAAATAATTGTATCAAATACACATCATAATTACTTAGCAAATAAATCTTAATATTTTTAATCAATTGCTGTCTAGGCACAGAATAAGATTCTAATTGCAGATTCTTTCCATTTAAATAAGATGCTAATTTTTAGGGATTTTAGGTGTACAGTTTTCAATGCATCAAGGTAAACATTTCTAAGTGGATATGAACATGGTCTGTCAAGCTGTGAAAAAGCATTGAAAATGGTACATATTTGTATCAAAGGTAAAAATCACACAGAATTGCCAAAGAAAGGAGGGGTGTTACTTCTCTGTAAGACAATATTTTACTGTGCCTGGTTCATCACTATTTATGACTGTTTAATTGGAAGTAATTCTCCAACATTATTAGGTAATTGCTGCATAAATTGCATATGCTGAAAAATTTTTACAGCAAAATCAGTAAAAAGAAAAGAAACTCTGAGATATAAGGTATCCTCTTTCCTTATGTTAAGTTATGCAAAATAATTTAGGATCAAATCATATAATCTTTTTTACTGTTTACTGAAGCAAAGTTGACACTTGACATAATAAAAGAATTTCTATTAAAACATTTAGGTTAAAGTCCCTTCTTTTTGACCTTCCAACATCACTTAAAATTAGAACTTAGTTATAGTACTGAAGTCTAATATTATAAAAGCAGAAAAATTTGATGGAAGATATTGGGGTAAATTATAGCTATCACAGGAAGTTTTAGAATCTATTCATTAATTCAGTGGGGATTATTCTGGAGCTTACAGAAAGCATAACAGCATAGTTCCATAAATCTACATGAAGGCAACATTGGAGAACTCAAAGAAATACATCCTATTACAACCATGTACTTAAAAAAATCAATATTCTGTTATTCAATATTACAAATGTCTGTGAGGAAAATTTTCCTTTGCCATAGGGAAATGCAATGCTTCATCAAAAATTTGTACAGTAAATACATTTCAACCAACACTAAAGCACTGCATCATTTTTAGCTTCTGAAGAAATTTCCTGATTGTGTACTGTCTCTATCAATCATTGACTGAAAAATGCATGTCCCATTGCTTTGCACAGAATACATTTCTTATACTAGTGAACTTGTACAGACCCTCAAATATAATCACGTTCTTTTATATGAAATTACAGACCCCACTCCAGAGATTCCATTTCAGGGTAGTGTCGAAGCACACCAAAAAGCAACACCTCTGAAGAGACAGATCCACCTCGCTTGCTCCCTCTGCAGTCTCAGAATCCATTGCTGTTCATAGGGATACAGAGCACTCAATCTCTTCATAAAGGGTTAATAAGGGTTAATATCAAGTGCATCACTAGATCTGAGTGGATTGAACAATTCTTACAGAACAGAATGAAGAGACGTCTCCATCCTAAATCCCATAAAAGAGGCTACTGCCTCTTCTGAAGCAGATTGGGCATCCCAAAATAGTTTTCAGAGGTGCAAATCATTCTGACTTCATAAAATAGCCTAGGGAAAAAAAAAAGGGAAACTACAGTGTGGTAAGAGAGCAGCTTTGAAACCTTACTCCTAGTAGAGAATAGTAAGCTATTTGGTTTTTTCCTCTTTGCTGTAAAGCTTCTATTAAGTTTGCAATATCTTGAAAATACTTTAAAAATATATGTCCAGTAAAGAAAGGGATGAATTGCCCACCATAGTGACTGCAATTGCCACTGACTGTAATCAATGAGAATTTCTGTGTGATGGCCATGGACAAACCCTGTCATCTATCCACAATTCTGTATTTTCACTTGAATCAGGGAGCACATATCAAGGTCTCTGTCAGACTCTACCAAATCAAATGGCAGAGAGTGAAAGAGGAATGTGTGAGACCTGGGGGACACTTGTAGTAGCAGCCAGCCTGGTCAACAGTGGCTGCATGCAGGACTGGCTGACACTGGCCTAAGATGTACTCTCACAAAGTGAAATCTGCAGCAGCAGTTCCTGTACTACCTCTTTCTATTTTGTTCTCCCATACCTCTACGTTTGGGAAAATGAACTGAATTAAATAAAAAAAAACAAACAAAATCTCCAAACAAATAAAAAAGACAAACCAAACGAAACAACAAAAAAGGACAAAAAATTAAATCAGTCAAATTTCTTGATATTTTCTTTCTCTTCCTGACTCTGCACCCAAATGCCCAAATGAAAAAGAAAGAACAAAGCAAAGTAAGAAAACACCTACCAAACAAACAAACTAAAAAAGAACACAAACAAACAAGGAACAAAGGATTAACATCAGATCACAGCTAGTCTATTGTGTTGAAGGAACAGGAATGTGCAGTGGAAGAAAGAAGAGATTACTGGAAAAGGACTACTTAAGATTTCCTGTCATGGCATTGGGGTATAATGCAGAAGCTACATTACTCTGTTTAATAAAATCAAGAGAACAGAGGTTTACAAATGTCTAAGAAGTTATGACTCCAGCAGGTTCAGACCACAGTCCTGAGAGAAGAGTGACCTGATAAAAGAGCCCATGACAGCAGAAAGGCAGTTCTGGCACTGTCCCGTCCCAACTGCAAGTGCTATCTAAATACTATGACAAGCACAAAGGACTCATTACAGTGTTTGAGAGAAAGTGAGAGAAGAAGTGTTGGGGTTTTTTTTACAGGACTGTGTTCATATATCCAAGCAAACATTTTTAGAGTAAATAATTGTGGTTATTGCAGTCACTTCAGATATATATCAGTTCAAAAACATTTAAGTGTGGATATGCCTTCCCAGCAAACAGAAAAAGTATTTTAGCTTTGCCTGTAGTTTGTTACTGTGAAAGAAAAGGTGGGTTGGGTTTTAAGAGCTATTTAGGGACAGTGTTTTTTGAGTGCCTACAGCAGCTCATGAACTGGAAGCCACAGTCACTACCAGAATAGACTATATATAGACTACTCAAAAAGAAGCAACTAAAAATTGCAAGAAATACCACATCAAGAATATCTCATTAAAAAAAAAAAATAAAGAGATAATTTCAAGTCTGGGGATGCACTATAGTAAGCTTCTCTGTTGAAACATAATAAAGTAATGACCAATTCTCACAAAGATAATTGTGAAATGGAATTATATGTTCCATTGATGTAATCCCAAGAAGTACATCCCAAAAATTCAGATACATTTTTTGTCAATATTCAGGCAACTGCAACATTTTCAAGTGATAAACTTTTCCAAAGAAAATACTAGTTTATAAGATTATTACAAAATATATTAGAAATGTGCTGACTTCTAATTTAAAAAGATATCTTCAGAAGTACTGAAATACATGATCAAACACTATAAAGCTGCTGTTTTGCCTTCTTTGAACTTTGTCTCCTACATCCCATAATTGCAATTCCAGTGCCAGACTACTGGATAGTTCTTAAAAATGGTGAAAAGTTTATTTTTGTTTCAATGGAAAAAAGTTTATAAAATTGCAAAATATTTTCCTCGAGTTTTCCTCATTTACTGGAATTCTTTAATTTCTCTAGATATTTTCATTATTTCAAAGGAAGTTTCATATTGTACTTCACGTGTATTTCCCTCTCCTTGCAATTACTTCAGTGAACCAATTCTGTGAGTACACAGAAAACAATTTCCAGAGCAGCAGACACGTGCCCATGACTTGAAGTTTCTATTCAAAAATTTATTGTAATAGATCTTTTCTCCTGCGTTCCTTGCTGACACCTTCCAAATGCTCTTCTAGTCTTCTGAAACCCTCAACTTTCCCT
>VWYP01006733.1:17064-54211 GCA_013400435.1 Pycnonotus jocosus
TGTGCCCTTGCCTACGGCACTGGGGTTGGAATTAGATTATTAAGGTCCCCTTCCAACCCAAACCATTCTATGATCCACTTATAAAAATGAAAATAGGAAACATAGTTTTTAATCATGTCTTTACCTGAAGATTCATGAAGTTTTTGCTGATTTGTGTACTTTTAAGAATTTTATAGGCCTCAGTAGTCTGCTTTTATACTGGCATATAAATTTGTTTTGCTTTCCAAGGAGATCTAATGAAAAACAGGAGAATGTTGGAGAACTCAATATAAAGACAATTTTTGCCAAATAACAAAAAAAAGCTTAGTGAAAATATGCAAGGCTTTTCTGCTTTCACTTTGCATTAAATTTAAACTAGAATGATTGTTTTGCCTCTTACACTGAGTGTTTTTCAGTTTCTAGGTAGTTTTGGCAAATTACCACTTCAGGTATCAGTAATACTGCCACCATACCACTAACTTGCTGTGTGTTGATCAAAGATAATGGCATTTTTAATTTCCTTCATCTGATGGTCAAATAAAAACTGCCATTCTATCAAAAAATTATTGGAGGGGCACTTTTCTTAAAATATTTTTAGTTTTAAAAATAACTATGGAAAATATTCTAGCATTCTGTCATAATTCTCCCTTCCAAAGACTTTAAACAGCCCCAATCACATGGGCAAAGTGAACTAAAATATTCATTTTATGATCTTTCTGTAGCTAGATCCTGAAGTATACTCAAATCTGAATATATGGACAAGCTTCTGGCACTCCTTACTTGTAAATTATATTGATCATGGTCAGAAGGCAAACAACAGATGAATATTAAAATGCAGGCAGCATAAGAAAGGCTGTCTGTAACTCCTGTGGGTAGCTGTACACACAGGTGTGTTTCATACACACCTATGGAAATACAGGGCACACCTCAGAATAGAATAGACCCATAATGGGTTCTAGGAACACAGAGATAGCTTAAACATGCTTTTCCTTCTCTAAATACTTGTCATAAACAGCAGTTAAGAAAATTTTTAAAAAATAATCTAAATTACCTTAGCTACCCATACAGTGGCCTCTTCGTTGTAGATTTTGCAGAGGGGTGGAGAGAAAGATGTGAGAATAAGCACAGAAAGTAATCTGGGTATATGGATTATATGGATTTTTTAAAATAATTTGAAGTGAGTTTCATCCATTCTAGCAAACTGAAAAAAAATATTTATAAAAGGACATCTGTAACATTTGGTTAACAAGTTTATACAAGTGTAACACTGTGTTGCCTATGGTTGTATCTGAAGCCAAGGGCAAAACCTGAACCAATTGATCAATGTTTTCTATTCAAGACATTCTGATGGAGTTTTTTCAGAACTTATACAACCAATACAAACACAGATATATTTGGAAATGTGAAGGAAAGAAACTCTTTGAAATTCTAACGTGGAAAATATCCTAAATATATTCATAAACGGTTATCCCAATAGCTTACATAGTTCTTTTTACCATATCTTCAGAATTTCTCTTAAATTGTTCATAAAAGTATCTAAAAGCAGACATTGCTTGGAAATAATTTAATTAACCAAGTCACACTTTTATGACAGAGAGCAATAACTTAGAGATCCAAATCCAGAATTTAGTTTGACAAATTATCAGTTTAGTTTTGTTCTGCTGTGCTACAACACTGCTACTCAACCTACCCCTTTATTTTCTTATCCATTTATGTGAGGAAGTCAAGATTTTAAATAATTACTAATTTCCTGGGATTAGGACTAAAGTACTTAATTCTATTGATCTAATGTGGTCTTTAAATTCCTAGTTTGACTGTGATGTATTGAAATACACAATACAAGCCACTGGTTTATCAATACAATGTATAAACTGAGAATCATGTCCTCAACCCTCCTTTCATAAAATCATAAGAATGGTCATTCTGGGTAAGACCAAAAGTTAACTCCAATGACTCATTTCCAATAGCGTGAGGCACACAAATATTAAAATAGGATATTCAGAGTCAGAATTATTTTTTTTTTGTACATTTTCATCCATTCAATTCTCAATCACCCATCAATTCTCAATCATCCATCAATTTTTTTAACATTAACATCATGGGGTGAAGTTCTCCATAGATAACTACAGATGATACTGTCAGAGTAACACTTTTCCCCACCTTTTAACAACTCCTCTCCTTCCAAGCAGCTACTCTTCACAGAATGTTCCTTCTGTGGCCTGAACAGATGTTTCTCCTCTGTAGCTCCTGTTCAGCTGGCTTCCACACTATATGGACACCTTTTCCTAATTGCCTTATCTTCCTAGACTCACCCTGGAACTGGTACTTCTAATGATCAGTAAATGAAAAGGAAGGGGAAGGACTTGTGCGCCTCACATACACCTCCAATGTACAATTCCTGATCTTCACTATCCTGCCCAGTCACAGAAATTCTTTGTTTACACACTTTATTGCTCCACCTTCATGAGAATCAATACTTCCAGCACTGTACTTTGAAGTTTTAAAGCCTGCATGAACATACTGCTCTTCACCACCCTTTGCAGCAGAGTATTTTTTTATTTAGCTGTTATTTCCCAGAATCCATCCAGCATACTATGCTTATGTACCATGTACAACAAATACTGTGCTCAATAAGGAAATATTTCACATAGAATGGATCCTGAGGGAGTCTTACAACACCGACAGGCATAAAGTTGTCCAAGATGGTATTTTTCAAATAGCATACATACCGTCAAAATTGACTTCAAATTACTTTTGAAAACCCAGCCATTAACCGCTAACCTGACACTTTGAATCTTTTAGATTGTGTGTATAAAAAAAATCAAGTGCTAAAGCATAGAAAAAACCCACACAGAAGTGCAAAAAAGTTTATAGAAATACTTACAATCACATTCAACGGAGTGCACTACCAGGTAGTGAGAGGTTTCAATGCCCAGTAAACTAAAAGCTGTATAGTAAGATTTTGGAAATGTTCTTTGTAATACAAAAAGATTACTTGATGTGAAATAATTATTTAGGAATATTTGTGTGTGTGTGTGTGTGTAAATTTATTCACTGTAAGCTTATTGAATATTCAGTAATACTCTACTAATAAATTTCAGTTAAATAGAAAAGAACATTGTGAAATATTTACACGAGTGGATCAGTTAGAATGGACTCCTCAGATTATCTGTCAACAAATAATAATAGTCTCTTATCAGTAGTCAGAATATTTCAGCTGTACCTTTGTGCAAAGCTTGTACCATTGAGAACCTGTGCTTACACTGTATTCTACTGTAAAATCTATACTTTGATTTTGATTGAGGCAATGGTTAAGAATCATCTGGTGGTTTTTTATACTTTTACTTTACTCAGGTTTCACCTGAACATTAGGGTATCTGAAGTAATTTTATTCACACACACCATGAATCCAAAATCCATTAATACTTCCCTTCAGACTACAAAAACTATTTTTTTTATTTGTACAGTAATAAATGCCCTTATCTGCCTTTGAATCTTATTTTCTTGAAAGTAAATATGTTAACCTTCAGCAAGCTCCAGGTTACAGCTTTATTAAACCTTAAAACAGAAGCATAAGGGTCCTTTGACAGTTAGACAAAAGCTCAGATAACAATTCAGAGCAGGATATTTATTTTTCCACAGTTCATATTAAGAACTGCAGACCATAATACTCCTGCCTAATATCAAAACTGACATAAGAGTTTATAGCAAGCACATTCCCCCAAAGTTTTACATCTGTCAGAGACTTTCTGTTGCCACACTCTTTGCCCTTTTTTCCTGTCCAACAGGTCCTCCTTAGGTAGCACAAGAGCGTGAACTTTTTGTAATCATGACAAAAGGATTTCCATAGTAGCATCCTGTAGATAGGATTTAATTTTAATCATTTTGCAAATAATTCCTGAAGTTTAAAAGTGAGAGCAAGATAACAGAACTACTCTTAAAAATCAATCCTCTCCCTTTATAGTTAGCATTTTAATTATTGAAGAACTAAAAAAAAAAAAATCTTGTGAAAACCACTAGGAAATTCAAATGTAAAGAGTTTACATCCCTTTGAGAAAAAAAAAAACAACAAACCAAGTTTGGATGTTTATATACACATAAGCTTATATCAATCAGTCTGAGGAACAAATCCACAAACAAATTGTTGGCATCATACATTTTTATTTTAAACTGACTACTGTAAAAAAATGAACACATATTTTAATAGTGATTATCATCTTTTGATAATAAAAAAAAATAAAAATATTAGAGTATGTGACAAAAACTATTAAAAATAAGTGTCTTTCATATTGCTTTTTCAGCTAATAAAACTAATAGAGATATTTGTCTCCTCTGTTACTTCTATGTAGCATGACCAGACCCCAAAAGATGACTGATATGAATTGCATATTCCTGAACACAATGAAGGAAATGAGAAAACTCCATTTCTAAAAAATGGAAGAATGATTTGAAGATGACCAAGTATATATTTTTAAATTTCTATCTTTACACCTGTTTTCATCTACCTTTACTATTAAAATATCATGTCAGCTCAGGAGAGTATGATAGAAATTTTGATTTTCATTTTAATAAAAGAATAGCTTTTAATTTTTTGACTTGTGCTATCCTAGTATATGTGAAGAAAGATGTGTTAAAATTTGAACTAGTCAAAGTTAATATATAATAATTCCTATTGCATTCTTATTAAATTTTTTCCAATTTTAGTTTCCTGATGATGTAGACAGAAATCTGTTACCCTCTTGCACATCCTTGCTGTTATAAACCTGAGCATTGAAGATAATAAGAAAAGTAAACACAGTAATTAGAAATTTCTCTTTGGGAAAACATTTCTTGATGTTGCTCTACTGCATAAACAGATATCATGAGGTAAGAGCAAAGGAAGATCTATAATTAAAACAATTGTATAGATTGTGATTTTGCATAATAAAAATGCTGATTTCATTATTAGAGATATTAAAATATGTATCTGGGGTTTTGGGGTGGGGGCATTGTTTTGTAAGATGCAGTAAGCTCAAAACTCTTTAAAATATCTTACACAAGGCTGGGCACAATTTATTGTATTTAACTGAGTGTCACAGTGAAATGGTGAGGACTACATTATTGATGGACACTACATTATTGATGTGACAGACCATAATGCCTGAATAACAAAGCATTGGAGAAGCTCTGATGCACCAGGCTTTTCCTGAAAAGGCAGCCAAATTTAGAGTACAATTAAGAAGTTTAGGACTGCATATTGATATTACCTTTTATTTTGTGGTATTTCCACTACTTCTACATTGTCTCTGGCAATGCTATTTATAATCTGCTTTTATTGGATTTCTTGATTTTCATTCCTTGATTGTACCTAGCAGTAGTAAAATACGTTTGTCAGACATAGAAATGATACCTCCATCAATATTGTATCTTTTGAGTAAAAGTTGTGAAAATTTTTCTTGTTCGCTGCAGGACAGACAAACCCTTTATTCACATTTTTTATTTCAAAAAAATTGTCCTTGCTTCTCCATGAGTAAAACATTTGATTTATCATTTAATCCTGTCTGGGATTCCAGCCACACATTTAATATCCTGACTTAGAAGAAGAGGAAATACTCTGCTATGTAAGACATTTATCACTACATATTCTATCTTATCTTCTTGTTTCTTTTTTATTATAATTCCTAAATGTGCTAGGTCTAATTTAGGCTAGATTTACATAAGCACATTCTGCTCTTGTACTTAATACACAGACTTGTATTTCAAGATGGAAGACTTGTACAAATAAAAGCAGGATTCCAAGCAAGAATGTAAATTTTTTTATTGCACTCTTTACTCAGATAAGTCATGCTGATAATAGAAAGGAAATAAGAATGACACATTTCATTATTCATACAGACTGTTGGTGCTTCTAAGTAACTAAAGTTTGTTCAAGTGGTTTGATATCTCTTTAATCACTGCTAAATAAACTTGCAAAATATTACTGCTTGGCCTGAACCATAAAATCAACTCTGATTTAGTTGCTTCATTTGAGACAAACATGCTGATGGCATCAGCCTTCTTTTCTTTTCATGGCTTTCTGCTGATTATTTTCATGAACCCCGGTATACAAAATTAATTTTTTCCTCCTTTCCCGCACATTAAAAATGACTGCACATAAAAAACATTCTTCAAATATCTGCTATTCAAGTTGAGCACTTGGACAAATATAAGTGCCAGAACTATCTTACTTGATAAACTTTTAAGAATTAAAAATTGTATTTATGTAATATTCTCTTGAAAATATAATTTTCTATAAACATTAATGTCATGCTAGAATACACACAGAAAGGAAAGAGAGAGCCTTTAATGGAAATTAAGTTAATTCCATTTTCACAAAAGCAAATATTTGAAAAAAAAATCTGAGATACTTGTTCCAGCCTATTTACACAGTGAATGGTTAAGAATAAGCTGTCTGATAAACATTGTTCACTCAGCTTGAGCACATGATTATTTCAGAGAAGGTAAATGTCTGCAAACTGAATATATACACATATATACACACACATATCTATACATGTATATACATATTTTCAGTTAACCTATTACATAAATTTAAGCTTTTTTGCTCTCTTCTATATATTCTACAGGCCCAGTCTGGGTCTTTTTTGGAATGTTAAGGCCCTTATAAGAGGTTGCACCAGTCATGTTTTAATGCACAATCAGAATCACTCCAGTGAAGGGTAGGAGATGTAGCCATGCACATTTTGAAACATGGGGCAAGCTACCTTTGAAATGCTGGTCAGCTCACATGGCAAAAAGGTACAAGTTATATCTGTGTCCCTTAAACTGGTTATAAGTCAGTCCTGACACTTAATGAAAAAAGTCTAAAGCAACAAGACAAATGAGCAAGAACTGGCCTTGGAAAGGCAAATGTCTCTTCGTGTTCTCAATGCATGACTACAAAGTAAACATTTTTTATAGGCAGTTTTCTCTAGGAAGTCAAGATCTACATACTACAGTACAAATTTCCAAAGCCACTGTAAGGTCAGGTTGAAATTGTTTAAACAATTGTGTAAATAGATTAAATTTTTCTACAGTTAATGAATCAGATTTTTACAGGACTCCAAGATGCAGCGTAGTTACTTCCATTTTCTATTGGGAAGTCTACTAGTACTATGCCATTAAATCTGAACAACCAGAGAAATATAAAAATGATAAATTAATTTTATCCCATTCTTTCTTCATCAGAGATCATTTGTTAAAAACAACCCCCCAAATGTACAGCCATATAATCTCAGAAACAAAATAAATCATTTAAGATCTGCATTCAGCCACACAGAATCAATAAAGTAACCTGCATATTTAGCAAAAAAGTTAATGTTTGCTGACAAGTGCTATTAAATAGGATTGTTTTAAAAAATGCCCTCCTATTTTTTAACAAAAGATATCGTTCCATGAGATGTCCAGGATTATAAAACACCTAACAAAATATGTTTAACACTGGCTTGACTGTTCATGTAAGCTGTTGCCTTATGTATCACAAACTTGATGTCAGATTAGTCACCCTTCCACTGTGACACAAGAGATTTTATATTAATTATTGTGCAGTCAAGTAATCTACACTGTACTTGCACCAACACTGATTTTTTTCCCCTCCCCATAAGGATTAGGAAAAGAGGTAGATAATACAGGAGGTACACATACAAGATGAGATAAAAAAAGTGATTTAGAGGAATGGTACTAGAGATACTTAAAATGAGTTTTTCATTATGCTCAGGACAAGAAATATGTGAAATGCTCAAGAGAGAGTGAGAATAAATCAGTTCATTCTTGCCTACGGCACTGAAAATTAAAGAGGACACGATTTGCACAAAATACCCTCCAGCTCTCTAAAGCTGTGCTTTTACATGGATATTAAAAAATGGGATGAAAAAGTCCAAGCAAAATTAACTCATAGCAAGAATAACTTGCTGACATTGTATGAGTAAGTTGTTGAATTATTCATGGAGCTGACAGGTTCACTTAAGAAGCTAAAATTTCTGATTCCAGTGCACCATTAGGATTTAAGAACATAGTCAGTTATACAAATAAGACTGTGCATATGTGTATACATGTCCATGTGCAGACATCTGGTTTCTAATACTCATTTTACCTGGCTGAAGATTTTCTAGACATTTTTTCCAATCACTTAGAAGTCAAATTTTCAAAAGAATTCTAAATCTGTGCAGAAAATATTCCTGAGGTATACACAGCCATTTCATTGGAACTTTCAATAAAATTTGTTACAAAGTTGATATGTAACATTTAAGATTAAGAAATAGTAAGACAGATGTCACACATCTATTAAAAAGAAGAATCAGAAATCAGAAAGACTAATAACCCACAGGTAAAACACTTATCTAGAACATGATCTACATTGGAGACAATTTGAAGCTTGGTCTCTCTCATCCTAAGTCTCATAATCACTAAAAATTGATTATATTGCATGCCCTAGGCTGGAACTTTGTCACTACAAAAACCAAACAAAAAGGAAACAAGAGCTTTCTTGCATTCATCCCAAAACAGAACATTATGTACTTGAAAGCTAAAATACTGATGGGTCGAGAGAAATAATTTTCTACCTGATTAAGAGATAAAAGGTTTTAAAAATGTGATAATTTACAGTTTTAAAAAAAAATATTGATAGTAAATTACTGTCATTGAAGTAAATAAAACATGCAGATGTGACAGAATATATTTATTAAATATATATCAACTGCTGCTATTCATATTTATTCAAAACCAAATAAATTGCTGCCTTTGCCAAATGACAAATTATTTTTGAGATAAATACAATTACAAAACTTCATAATTTTGAAATGCCAACATGATACAAATTGGACATGTCTCAAAGACTGTGTAAAAAAAATGGAAATTATCCTTGCTCTAGTTGTACTTGAAATTGTATTAGTTACTATGTGAAAACGCTATTTTCATCACATAGCTCAGCAGAACCAACTGAACTGATAACCAAATATTGTTTTGACCATCAAATAAACACATAAGGGCAGTCAAAGAATATTAGAAATGTAACTATTCATATCAATCTCATGCTGGTTGAGAAATGGATAATTACTATTACAGTACAGTTTCACAAATAGATTTTGTTTTTCTTCAGTATACCAAGACAGTTTGGTCTACATCTAGATAAAAGCATTGAAGAGAATTGATTTAGTTCTGTATCACTAAAAAAATTTAGGCATCAAATTATAACTTAAATGGAGAAATTGTACTTTTAAGAAAATTATGAGTATTGTCTCCATATTGGATATTAAGATCAGAAGCATGTGTGTGTCTCAACACAAAGAGTTAAATAATTGAAAGATTTCCACATTCTCCCACGTTAATGAAAACCCAGGAAAATACGTCCTGTTTACTGGTCTCTATAAGTAATCTCAATATAAATCAGATTTAGGTTTTTGCAGATCTGAAAGTTTCCAGTTGTAGAATTGAAACTTGTAAAGGAATATAGGGATAATCTGTAATGCTGCAAAAAAGGGGAATTAAAGGTTGCATATTTCTGTTTTATTACATATGCTGTCACATAAGAAAGAGATCACGTTTACTTGGCTTGTGTATACTCGGGCAGACATTCCACCTGCAAACTACCTGCTGTCCATACAACGTGAATCCAGAGCCAGGCAGCCAGAAACGAGAATATGCTCACTTGGGGGACGCAACACATGCATTCTAGGCAGGAAATTCAAACTGCTCTTTACACTCTGCTTATGTCTGAAGCTAAAGCACTGTTCAAAGTCCCTAGAGAAACAACTGTCCCTACCCAGATGCTAAGCTGTCTGGTTCCTGATCTTAAAAGTAATTCCCACGGCAGTACTCGCAAGAGGAGTTTAACATGGATCAATGAAGGAAACATTGTGTCATGACACCAGTCAAAACCGACTGCAACTACAGCAAGAGAAAACATCTGAAGTAGGTGGTGGCATTCTTACAGGGGTCACAAAATGTCTTTTCATTCAGGGATTCCTAGGGGTGATCAGAACATGAAGACACACAAAACCAGACATACAACGAAAACCAGTAAAATAATTTGGTGTTATGTGGCTGCCACAGGCTACAGAAAGAGATCTGAGAACTAAAGGCACAAGCATTTTTTCTAACATTATCATTTTTTAACTTTAGTAAACTCCAGAGATCAATGTCATGTAATAAGCAAATTATTATAAGTATAATAATATTAAATAAGTGTCGATATCAATGCCAATTGTGCACATATTAGAAAATGCATACAAGAGCTGTTATTAAATGCCTCCTTCAGCAAGAGGTGGACCTACACTTCTATGTTGATTGCTCCACGTTATTTCAAATGTCACATCCCAACAATAAGAAGAATGCTTTGAATTCTCTTTTTTAAAGCTAATTCGAAATCCATGCAGAAAACTTTCAGTCGTGTATTTCTACATTGGTATTTGGTGAGTAACAAAAATATATAGTAAATCTCTTTTACAAAGTAATAATTCAGATTGACAGAGTGTCAATATGCTTTATGCAGTATCAGCTCTATGAAGAATAAATTATACAAAATTTTAGTTCTGTTGAGGTTAGAAAAAGCTTAAAAGCAGCTAATTACTTATGCTGTGGTCCCTATAAATACAGGTCAACAAGAATGCAGGCACAGTAAAAAAACATATTTCTTCTTCACAAGACCTTAAAATTCAAACATATTATGTATGTGAAATAATCAAGGTGTTCTAAACACAAACCCATTAATGTTTTATCCCTTAGCTCTGGTACCAAGTCATGACTTGAGTGTCCATCCTTCCTGAAATCCCTACTATAGTTACTGTACAGACAGAAAACAGCTTTGAGCTTCATTAAACTTGTATTACATAGACCCAGTGAGAGGTAATTACATCCTGATGGAAAGTGAAAGACAGACGTTTCCATGGGGTAGCAGTGAACCATGCCAAGTTTAGTAAAAGGAAAGGAAACTATAAGTGTTCCATGAAACCCAAGTCCCCTAAGACTATTACTTTATATACTGACAAAAGTTACAGATTTTAGTTCCCGGCTGATTTTTCCAAGATATTTTGCATGCTTCCTTTGAAAATTAGACCTTCGAGATCACCCAGTCCAACCATCCACCACCACGACTATCCCTAAAACATATCCCCAAGTACCACATACAGATGCCCTTTGAACACTTCCAGAGATCATGACTTCACACCTTGCCTGGGCAACCTATTTCAATGTCTAACTACTTTTTCAGAGAAAAAAAGAAAAAAAAAGTATTATTTAATCTGAACCTCCCCTGGCAGCTTAAGGCCATTTCTTCTCATCCTTTCATTTGAGACGTGGCAGAAGAAAACAACCCCATCTCACTACAGCCTCCTTTCAGACAGTTGTAGAGAGTGATGAGGTCCCCTCTTTCCTCTTCTTCTCCAGGCTACACTCCCCCAGCTTCCTCAGCCATCCCCCATAAGACATATTTTCTAGACCATTTGCCAGTTCTGTTGCCTGTCTCTGGACATGCTCCAGCAACCTCAATGTCCTTTTAGAAGTGAGGGGCCCAAAAGTGAACACAGTACTTGAGGTGTGACCTCACCAGTGCCAAGTACAGAGGGATAATCATGTCCAAGTCCTGCTGGCCACACTCCTCTTGATACAGGCCAAGATGCCACAGCCTCCTTAGCCACATCTTTCTAAAAAGATGACTGAACAGTGAGGTAACAAAGTTTGACTAAATATTAAAGGACACTATGACTAGGCTACCAGTGGGAAAATGTCCTGCAAAAATTATTACTACATCTGTGATTCCTCAAGCTCCACAGATATTAATTCCTGCTCCACAGATATTAATTACTTTTAGTTTTGCTCATCTGATACATATTATATATCAGGGAAAATATTTGTAACTTGTATTTGCTTTCAAGTTTCTTACTTTGTACATTTGAAGAAGAGATTGTATACCTGAGTATTTCTCTGTGTTTCCTAGTCATATTACATAATCTGATAAAAGGAGACTTGCACACCTTGCTTGTACTAAGTTTTTATACAATTGCAAAGAAACTTTTTTTTTTAAATTACTTCTTTGATAAGCTATTCAACATTTGTCTTTGGGGAAAATTCACATCAGTTGCCTATCTTACTATGAAATTAATGCTTTACAAAAGACTATTTCTACACTCTGAGTATAAAAAGAGCAGGGGATAACTAGCTCAGATTCAGAATGCAACTTTTATGGGCAAGGTCAGTATATTCAGAAAACTTTTACAACTAGAATCTTGATCACAGAAAGGCTTTTATTATGCCAAATTGTCAGTGACTGCAGCTTTACTGTTAAAAATAGAAAGTCAACAGCTAATACAAATTAACAGTTTGCAATTGTCAGACAGCAATGACAAACCATGACCCAGTGCTTCACGACCCCTTGAAATGTTGCAATTACTATTGTCTTTATAGAAAGCTCAACACTGGCTTATGCTAAAAAAGGAAAAAAAATTAAAATAATGTCAAAATGTCAAAGTAGTCCAATTTCAGCAATTATTTTTATCATGGCTATGTTCCTCTTTTGAGCAAACACTCTTGAGGTTTCTAGCTGCACTTCTGATTTCCTATCACTCTCCAGCTATACAAATAAAATTTCTTAGTTTATAGCCATCTGTACATATATATATGCACAAGGAATAAATATATATATATTTCAAAGCATTGCCTTTTTAAATACACAAACTTTAGGTTCATAAACTAAATTATTTGACTCTCAAGTACCTGCCCCTAAGAATGCGACTCTTGCAGACTTAATACAAAATTTCCCACTCACGCTCAAATGTGCATGCAAGGACATGAGCATGAGGATGTTACTCAACTTTCAACATGATAATCTTCTAATAGACAGAGATTCCAATGTGAACACTAACCACTCAAAGTAGAAGACTACCTACCATTCTGTGAGTCTGCAGAAGTAAATTCATTCTTCTACACATAATTTTAAAAATGTATTTGATTATGATCAAGGAAAAGGTGTTTTATTACAAGAGCTGCAAAGATCTGTTTGTTTTCTGCACTAGATTCAGTAATCCACCATAAATTTTAAACTTTCCAATAAGCTTTAATATGCAGGAAAGAAAAATATTTTGAAATTTCTCTTTTTGTTTGGTTTTAAAAAGCTGCGTGATCAAATTTGAAAATATTTAAACTGGATGGTGCTTGGATAGTGTTACAATAGCTTGTATTATGGAAGGTCAAACAATCCCTAGATATGGAAACAGTACTTTCAAATACTTTATTGAAATGCAATCTTCTGCACAGAGAAAATCCTGTTCTTTTTAAAAATCTGTATTTTAAAATTGGTTAAAAGAGTTATGCCTAGATATGTTTCCATAGAATTTCATATTATATAGAATTATATTCCATATAATAATGAATAATTATTCTAATAAGCAAAAACCTACAGGTGTGCCTTATTTTGAAAGCACATTGCACCAAGAAAAAAATGAAAAAACAGAACCAAAAAAAAAGGCCCCTCAGAGAAAAGCAAACTCCCAAAAAGATTCTCACAAACTTTTCTGTACATGAATATTAAAGTCATACAGTTGTCTAAATATGAATTAAACATGTTCATCCACTAGTGGAAAACTCAGAAGAATAAGTATATTTGCACAATATGTCTCACCAGACAACAGTTTCAAATGCATTACAGATCATCAACAGATGCAGAACAATTTTAAACACAGGTTTTATGCTGATTTTTCTGGCTATTCTTTATTTCCAATAAACTAACGTAGAAGTGAAATGTGCTGTGAAATAAGAATTGGAAATTTATAACTACCTACATCAAAATATGGATTATGAAGGTTAAAATCCAGAGAGAAAGACTGCACTGATCCTAGCAGAAATACTGTTATTTTTAACTGTGTAGAGTTCAGTCTTTTCTTTTGATATATAAAAAAGTCACTGCTCTGCTGTCAGCTAGTACACACTCCTACCACAGTTTCCATTGAACGTAGATGTTCTTTCAAGCGTACATCTAAAATACTTTGCTGATATTAAAGATCCCAGCCAGAGATTGACTCATAAAAGCAAGTGTCTTTTAGACTCACCTACCCTGCTATCTATAGAAAACCAGCCACTCTAACTTCTAGGTGAAACACAGCCCAAATCACCAGTAAACTTAAAAAAAATACAAACAACAAAAACCTATAAAAGGAATCATAAATTGCCATAACCAATCCAGCTCCCTCATAAGAGAGATACTATGCAGAACAGATATAGTAAACTGCTCTTCCTTGTTATTTAGCAGTGACAAGAAAACAAAAGATGATTGGGGCAGTCATCAGGACACTTTTGATTTGAGCGAACAAAGAAAATCTAAGATCCAGAGATAACTGCAGAAGATATGATTAACCAAAAGTGATAGGGCACCAGTCCACTCAGTGCAGAATATACGTAAAAAGTATAAACATCAGAACTAACGTTCAAAGAAGTACATATGATTTTTCCTCCATAATTACAAGATTTCTATATAACATGGTAAAGGAAAAAGAAAAGACTCTAAGTTAGTACTTGAAGAAATGAGGTACATAAAGTTACTGTAATACTTACCACTGTGAAATTCATAACCTTCAAAATCCATATTGTCATTGCTAAATTAACAATCATGGTAACCAACAGCAGAAGGACAAAGAAGTATAAGCACCTCTTTCGCCATCCATAAATCCCTACTGGGTAAAATTGAGGATGTTCAGTCCTTGGAAGGCTATTCTGTTGTGTTGCTAATATGTACTGCTCTCGTGTCATCTGGAAAAGAAAGACATAAGTATAAGTAAGTAAATGAGAGAGACGTCTGTTTTTCACATGTAATATTACATGAAAATTACCTCAGAACATACAGAAAATCAGTTTCTATGGCCACAGAAGAGATACACTCATCTATTATTAGCCACATTAATATTATTTTTACTAGGCAGCTAGTAAGAATTTTATGGATTTAATAAATTTAAAGTAAATCTTTGGTGTCTATTTAAAATTGGATTTGTATTTCAAATTTATCAGCAAGAAATTATTAAAAATACAAAAGTAATCCATGCATGTATCTTACACTCTAATTCTGAATATTGTTTTATTGTCCTTTATGATATCATTCAGCAAAATTTGGTTCTGAAGAAAGAGTCATGCACCTTTTCTTTTGTACTGGTTTTGGCTGAGGTAAAGATAATTTTCTTCGTATAGCTTGTAGCCATTACACTGTCTCATACAAATAGAAGAAAATTCCCACCTTTCTAAAATACATCTTACATAAATGAAGTTTTCATTCTTTTATTATACTTAGCAAACTAAATTAATAATTGATGCTATTATACATGCCTCCATAAAAAAATAAAAAAAACCCACATTTTGCCCTTTAAGAGATGGATACAATTATGTGTTGAATTCCTAAACTAGTTTAAATTCTTGTGACACACAAGCAAGCAGCAACTGCTTGCAAACTGCTTAAAGAATTTACTATGAATACTTCTTTAGAACAAAAGTATTTATGCCATTTAATAAGAAACCATTTAATATTTTTCCTCCTTAACTTTTTAAACGGATATTTAAATTCATATTCAGCTGTCACACTGCTTTCAGATTGAAAGTATTAAATTTTTTACTGTGACTTAAAAATTAAATTAAAACAGTCTCATTCTGTTTATATAAGAGTTCTTTTTGTAATATGCCTATTAGAAATGTTGTTTTATTAGGCTTTGTGCTCAGGAGGAAGAAGAAAACACAAAACAAAACAAATAAAATCCAAACCAAACAAATACAAACTCAACAAACTTATAAACTTATAAACCAGATGAAACAATCAATTTTGCACTTAAAAGCTGCCTTTCTTTTGACTTAAAGTAAAAATGCACAAAAATGAGTCACTTGATTCAATGAAAAACAAAAACCAAGATTACATTCATTTGAAGGATCAAAGAAATGTTGATTTCATAAGATTTTTAAAATGTGAAGCTCAAAAGTGTTCATGTAATTATCTGTGTTGCTAGATATTTATCTAAATCAAGGCTCTTCAGGTTTCACCATTCTTCTAGCAAATGAGATATTAATGGAATAAATTAACTCACAGTGAATAATTAGAGCCATAAGTCATAGAACACACATCCATATTGTGACAGCATATATATATCACTGAAATAAGTCAAAACAGAAATAAAGAATTTTATAAGCAGATTTTAAATAAGTTAGCAAATTGGCATTTTGTCTTTTTTTTTTTTTTAATTGTGATTTCTTCTCTTTGCCCTCTATTTCAATTAAATGCAATGTTTAGCAGTTTATTTATGTAGCAAATTTTACAAACAAAAATTCCCTCAATGGTATTTCTCAATCCTCCCAAAACAAAGTATGGCCAGCTTTTAAAGCCTTGCATCATCTTCTTATCATATGCTGGCAGTTTTCATCCTAGTTGTGTGAAAATGCCTTATAAATCCAGAAACTGAGTATACACATATGTTAATCAACTTTCTTATCATAATGAGTTTCTACACATTTATTTAGCCAGCAGTTGTAATAAAAATGAAATGTATGATGAAATTTTGAGATTTGAGGTCACTGGTTAATTTTACACTGTGAACGGCCCTGTGATATATTACCTATGGAAAAAAAAATTATTTTCATTAAAAATAAATGAAAAGTTGGCTTTCAGATCATGACAATGTCAGAAGTAGCACTGGTCCTAAAACTGAGTATAGTCCTGTGAAACAGACCCTTTGCAAAACAATCATTAAACACAATGATACTGTATTCCATCACCAGAGCCAGGCATCACTCATTTCCCTCTGTATCCTGTTCAGCTCTGAGGTTTGGTGAAGCAAGCTATGCCCCTGCAGCTCATGAAGGGCCATGGGGGAGGAGAAATCCACACCTCAGCCCTTGGAAGATCCCATGCTGGAACAGCCTGAGGTGCCAGGGCTTGTGACCCCATGGAGAGCCTATGCTGAAGCAGGAACCCCATAAGACTGTGAACCCATGAAAGGGGGCCCACACTTCCTGTTGAAGCTATCACTGGGAACATAACACTACTCCTAGACATTTTCATTACTGGTTGATTCTCTATGCCTTATTTCCTTAATTCATAGAAAGAATGAAAAACATAGGGGTACTTTAAAATATAAATTCACAGTATGACAGCATCTAGACCCAATAATCATTTGGGTTGGTAAGGAACATATTGGAATTGGATGAGCTGTAGAGCTTCAGATATAGAAGAAGAGTTATAGGTACCAAGGAAAATTCTTCATACCATAATTTAGAGGGAAAAAAACCCATAAAAGCAATCTGGTCATGACTAGCCATATCTCAAAACCTCACACAAACAATTTACCTGACCCAGCTAGCTCTCCCCACTCACCCTGAAAGTAACACAGCAGGCCAGCAGGTAATGCTGTGGAGATCTCTCTTCTTGTATGACATTACAGTTGGTCATTCATTTTGCTTCCCCACACATAGTATGTGGCATTCAGGTTACAGCAGAAAATAATGTTACTGTTTTCTTTACAGGCTTCAGCTGAAAGTTTACCATACAAAGTGAAAAATGCATCACACAGAGCAGGAAGTGCTGTAAATGTATTTGCTACACTTTTTGTGTAGCAAATACACAAATGCTTAGTGTGTTACATCCCAACCTTGGCTCTAAAACCAAGACTTTGAGTGAAATCAAGAAGCTAGTTATAAAAGCAAATATGAAGGTGGCAAGCAAGGTGGGTTGTATCTTTTGAAAAACACTGATGTATAAAAGAATGAATTTTCCTGGAAAGTATTTAAAATGCCAATACACAAAGCTCGTGTTATCACTTCCAGTATGTGTTGAAGCAGATGAATTGCTCCTTCTCTTCTGCAAGTGTTTAGTAATCTGGAATTCTTCCAGTATATACAGAAAAATATTATATTATTTTGATTTGGATAGAATTATATCAATGAGTAGGTTGACAAGGTAGTAGAGCTGCATTCTTAGAAAATTAAATATTGGATAGAGAGGGCAGCTTCCTCTGAAACCATTTTTATATGGGCTACACCTGACACCTGCTAAATCTTCTTTTTATGGTATTAGCCATTCAAGCCTATCTATCAAAGGCAGCCCAAACTGTGTTAGCAACTGACCCCACTATTGTCATTGGATCACCAATTATTGGCAGATACAATAAAAACCTCACTACTCTATTGTACATTACATGCAAAAGAGCAGAAATTCTTATTGCTCTGATGGGCAATTTTGTATTTTTTATTTTATTATTTTTCTTTTTATTATAATTGGGATCACTACTAAAACTGCTTCAGTAGCTCAAAAGCCTTTGGAGAGTGTGGTTCTTCTGAGACCTGTAGTAGGAATATGTGTTGATATGTCAGCTCACAGAATGGAGTTCAAGCAGGTGACCTGGTCAAACCCCAAGGATGGAGACTAAACAAACTCTGCCTCACAATAAAACAAACAAAAAAATTATCACAGTCTATTATTGTCATGTAGGTGTCAAATCAGAGGGATTTCAAGATTCTAATCTGAGGGTTTGATGCTTTTTTGTTCCGCTGTGGATTTTTCTTGTAACTTTCAGAAATGAAGGTAGAATTGTACATAACACTCCAAAACTGTGTTTTCTAATAAAGACATCTGGAAATCCCTTTGCACCCTTGAAAATGTAAAAGAAAAAACATATGCAAATAAATTCACTATCAAGTTGTACAAAAAGTCAGTTGATTACGTAATTTATGTGATTTGAAGTTTAATAATTGAGAAGAATTTGCTCTTCTTCTTGGCCACAAAGTACAGTTTTGTCATCAATGTCAACAAAGCTTAAGTCAGTATGTTTTTACTGACAATTTTCTGGGCTTTATGTAGACAATTAGAATTTAATTTTTTTCCTAATTCAATACAATTAGGTTACTACAGAGACTTCATTACAGCCACAGGCAGGACAGCAGCTGAGGTACACAATTTTCTCCCTGTGATGCCAGTGCTCACTAAACACTTATTGAAACAATTGTCTATAAAAAGACAATAAATGTTTGCATCTCAAATACTATTCTCCTATGAAATTATCACTTCATAAAAATGAGTATCAGTGACTTGATACTATTACCATTATTACTTAGTGTGAGCATTTATGACTGTTCTGTTCAACATATTTAATTGTAATGTCCTCCGCACAATGAAGTTCACAGCATGCTAAAAGAATAAATAATCATGTAATGAATAGCATCATATTTTTCTCCACTGTTCTGTGACTTGAAATGTTTCTAAATAGTAATAGTGTGCAATACTGAATTTTCAAGAAAGCTGGATTGAAATCCAGCTCAGGCTTGATGTTTCTCAAAAATATGCCTTTCTAAGCACATTTTCAAAACCCAACTGCAGCATTTCAGTACACTTTCAGTATATTTTTAAAAGAAGCTTTTGTTTCAAAAACTTACTCATTATTTCACTTTATTTGCTTTATAATCCTCTAAATTTGCATGTGGTGTTTGAGAACAACTTTTTGAGATATTCTATCTAGCTATACTGACTATCAGAGATAACCTTCATCAAACTAGGTGAGAACATAAGTCTAGTAACAGCAACACAAGATTCCATACAGATGAGTTGTCTTAGAGAAAAGCAGACACCTAAGGAGACAAACATTGCTGAAAGATACAGCAGCATTCTGCCCT
This sequence comes from Pycnonotus jocosus, assembly GCA_013400435.1. NCBI lineage: Eukaryota > Metazoa > Chordata > Aves > Passeriformes > Pycnonotidae > Pycnonotus > Pycnonotus jocosus. The sequence goes on from VWYP01006733.1 coordinate 36,685, forward strand.
ACCACTTGTGACAGGTCTCTGGACTTAATCTCAAATACTCCTTATGCTAGACAAAGAGATAAATTTTCTCTTACTGAATAAATTCCAGAAGACTATTAAATAGCAACAAAGTCAGGAAGACTATAGCAAAGCATTGGATCTCAGTTTAAAAAACCCACCACTTTTCTATTAAACCTGGTGGGCCCTCATCCCTGTTGCTCTACACATCATAGTAAGGCACATATTCACAAGTGCTAGGACCAGCACTTTATATCTGCTCAGCTCTTTCTCTTAAGGCCACTAAGAAGATAAGATGAATAATGTCTTTTGCTAAGGATATTTCATCAGGAGAAAACTTGGCAACCATATCAATGGAAGATGGCAGGACCAATATTTCAGTAGCTTCACAAAAGCTGGCACTAATTTTCCTCTGTGAATGATACACTTTGTTAAATCAGTAGATAGTGGCAAAAGTGTAATCTTCAAGAGTCAGGAAAGATGTTTTAAGAGTGGCAGATTCACCAAACTCAGCTGGACTGGAAGCAGCAGATGGAATGAACACTTAATGAGGAAATACCTTTAAATATTTCATTTCTGCCTGTAGTTTGAAGTCTAAATTTCACATGGTAGGGTAATCGTGTAGTCCACAATGAAAGAAGAGGAAAGTTAGGAAATATGAATGAAAACATCATTTTCTAGAAAGGTGGAAAATAAGCTTTTAAATACTGTTCCTTTTCCTCTTATTTGCATGTATGTTTAGCACAACTCTGTTGTATGGCTAGAAAACCAAATTTGTAGATCTGAATCCACATACTTGGCTCTTCTGGCCTAAAACACATAACTCTGTTAATTCATATTAAAAATAACATAGATCAGATATCAGAGTACAGAAAAAGCTGCACTGAGTAAGTGATATGATATAAAGAATAGGAGTATTTCTTAAAAAGAGACTGATTACATTTTGGGGTTTATTTGTATTTGTTGAGCTTCAGTAACGTACACAGGCACAGCTACACTGATTTTTTTTTCATCAGTTTTATCTTCAATATTAATAGATTCTCCATCCCTTCAGGATACTTTTTAATCAATAGTAATCACAACCATATCGATAAGTAATCATAATTATATCAATATGCAAACTAAAGTATTGGTGTTACAGGAACACAAGCATGGATCAAATCTTACTAGTATCCAAAGCTCTAAAAACATAAGCTATTTTCACCTGTCTGCCTGATAAGAGTACAGGCAGAAAAGAGCTGAATTCATCTTAATGGAAGAAGACAGTGTCCACTGTCAGAATTAGATTTAAAAATACATATTTGTGTGTAAATATAGATAGATTATATAGATAGACAGATACATATACAGAAATCTCTAATTTTATAGTACCTAATGATGTGGGTTCCTGCTCCAGTGTAAAATAATAACATTTTTAAAATATAAGAGAGAGCTGTTTTACCAGGGCATAAATATTGAGATTCTAGTAACCGCTGTTTTACAGAGATAACACAAAAACTGAATCCTTAAAATGCTCTCAGAATACAGATTTAAGTCATTAGTCTGTATTTACCATGTATTTCAGATGATACCATAAAGCTATGGAGAACATCTAAGTAGTTTGTGCCAAGATCAGGAATATAAGAGGAAATTACACCTCCATTTCTTAAGTTTACATGTTTTCAATTTTGTATAATATATAGGACTAAGACTCTAATTTGTTTCCCTTTCTGTCTTCAGCATTTCCTCCTTTAATTAGCTTCTTCATCTTCCTTGTTACTAATGGATGCAACCCTGATCAGCAGTTTTATAATTTATAAATGTGGTTTCACCATGATGGCTTGTTTCTGTGCCTGTCTCTTTATAAACCATCTTCATGGCATCTTAATACTGCACAAAAGACTACCCATATTTATAGCAGCCACAACCAACAATATCTCACCAAAGAAGAATCCAATACCAAGAGATGCTGAACACGAAGCACAATTTGTAAAACTTTCAAGTGAAAGGAATCTTCAGAATCATCTTCTTCAATGATCTAAAAGTCACATTAAAAGTACACCAGTGGAGCAATAGCTTCTTTTTTTATTACATATTAGAAATTATTGCTCATTGCACTTTAAAAAATATATTCAATAACTAAACAATTTAGTTCTATGTTTTAAAGTGCAAAAGAATTTTTACTTTTTTTCAGATATTAGTTGATACTTTGAAAAGAAACATAACAGTTTTTATTGCAAGCTGCCAAATTGCTTAAGATCCCTAGATGAAAAATATTTCAACAATATTTTCCAAATCTATTTGAAACATGGTTAACGGGGTTAAAGGCGTAGTATTAATTAGGAAAAAGAGATCTAAACTCCTAAATCACCCTGGTAATATTTTTCATCAAAAATGGAATCACACACTTTTTTATTAGAATAATTTCCACATTTTCACTTCCTCCATTCTACTTCTGTTTGCATTTGCTTCTTGCAGAAAATGCATGCAGAAGTGGATTCATTGATGAACAGTTCAGATTTAGCAAGATACAAAGTACTGACGAAGTAAGCTCAATGACACAGGAGTTGTTTTCTTATTGAAGAGAGGTTTTAAATACTTACAAATAATGAAGACATTTAATATGTAATGATTTAATCATACATTTCTTCCATATTCACTAGCTAAGTTGGCAGTACTAAGAATGTTTTTTACTTTTTATTCTTTAAGCAACTAACAGGATGCTACCACATCATGGGTTAAACAATAGAAGTGAACTCAAATAACTTCCAGGTGAAAAATATCCAATCCTTTCAGGTACTGTGGGAAATCTAGAGAGATTCAGGTGGTCATCTCATTTTTACTGCATTTAACTGTCTTCAGTTTTTTACTGGAAGGAACTGGACTAAATCCTTTGATAGCCTAATGAGGCAGAGGTTTTTCCTGACTTTCCTTAAATAATTAATGAAAATGAAATGAGACTCACCCTACTGAAAATCTGCTCTCCCTGCTGTGAAAAGAAAAATCAATATAGCTTGATGAAGAGATGACTGATTGGAACTGAACAAATGAAGCCTTCTTTTCATACTAAGAAGAGACTGAAGGAGGGATGAGCCAGTAGCAATGCCATTTTATCTTCTAGGATACACGTAAGCACAGTTGGAAGAACGGAAGGAAAAGAAAATAACTGCTCTTCACTGGAACTCTACTGAGCCAGCTTAATCAATAGACAGAGTGCAGCTGCCTGTCCCTGCAAGAAGCTGTGGTCAGCAAAATGGAAAACTTACAAATATCAAGCACTTGATTTGTTGGAGACTCTTACCCAAAAGTCATTACTCAGTCTAATTCTTGGGAACAGGATATTCAAAGGAGATCAAGTACAGAAAAGAGGGAGAGAAATTATCTGGAAGAAAAAAAAAAAAAAAAAAAAAAAAAGTTTGGGAAAAAAATTTTTGAAGATGCTAGTGTGAAGGCAGCCATAAAAACACAGAAAAATGAGCAGATGTCCTCCAGAAGTCCATTTTAATCCTACACGTGATTCAGACTGGATTTTTAACTAGTTAGATATCTGTGGGTAAGGGGGGAAGCCAAATAAACTAGCTGTGTGAAAGCTTAGCATAATACAATCAGTATGTTTGTAAAAAAATATGTGTAAAGAAAATAAGAAAACCAAAAAAAAACCCCTAAAAAATCCAGTAAAAGGGACATAGCTGTGGCTCAAGAAACAACAAATTTTTCAGTAAACAAAGATCTGGGAAAGAAGCCAAACATTCACTCTTCAAATTGGCAAAAGTAAGCTCATTCTCAGGGTATTTGGGAAAGGCAGCTACCGCATCAGCGGAAAACACCTTTGCATATCCTAGAAACTATCTGTGACTGTCAAAAAACAAGAAGCAACTCTTACTGAGAACAATCCAGCAAATTAATGAAATTTCCAGAGTCAAGAAAATCATCAGCAACACAAAAACAACAAAAAAGGGGAAAATATTTCTTCAATACTTTGCTTTTACCACTCTATCACACTTACAAGCAAATAAGAGACTCCAAAGTTTCCTTTAGATAAAATCTGTCAGATTAATATTCCATGTTTGTTATTTTTCAGTGCTAATTTGGCTACTGTAGTTTCACCAATAATTAAGTCATTCCTAACCACTCTCAGCAGAATCTCTACATGAATCATCAACTTTGTGACAGAGACAAGTTGCAGAAAGTATGGTGGAACCAGAACCTCCCATTTGACCAACTACCCACTCACTTTTGGATCAATGAATCAAACCTTCTGATCAGAAATGTTCAGACTAGATTCTGTCTAAAGTTATAGTTTGCAAAAATCCAAGTCAGCATACTGAAATTCATCCCTTATATTTCTCATGAGAAATCTTTTCCTTTTCATATTTCTGATCAAGCAACCTACTGATGGATGACATTAAAGCCTGAAAATAGTTTCTAACACTTATAGAAAACTCCTCATGCATCGATGCATTTTTCTTCAGCAACAGTAATTTTTGGACAGTAATACAGAACATATCCTATAACTTGGTATATTTTTTTCTTCTTTAATCAAAATTCTGATGATGCAGCTTTTGCAAACTTTCAGCTTTCAGATATCAATAGACTTAGAACCTTGATTTAAGATTCTAGAGCCATTCCATGCTGAGCTCCATCTCTATGGAAAGCTAATTCCTCACTAGCTTCAGCCTATCACTGAGGTATAGCTATAAAGTCATGAATATATTCTGTTAGAGAAACTGATGTCATCATTGCCCTACCCATTCCTACTATTCCTTATTAATCTCTCTCTGATCTGCTAAAGCAACAGGGAACCTGGCCTTTTTACAGTTTCAAAGCTTTCCATTCCTTGCAACATAATTAGTGCATTGAAACTAACAAATGCATTTGATTATTTTCTTGAACCATCTTCCTTAGTCACCTGAATTAGAGGAAATATGAATGAAGCACAGGAAATACACATATTGGGCATTACCTATCAGGTATACTGAGCTTTTGACCACTAACAGTGGAGTAGGCCTATGAAAATAAGTAGCAACAACTAAATACTTCATTAATTTAGGGGGTATGTTTAGTAGATGTTGGTCAACAAATCAGGATCCTTTCACAAAATATTTATTAACAGAGGAAAAAGAGGTGAAATGTAAAAATTTCACATATCTGTTTCAATGCTGTCTCAAAGAATAACTGTAATGAAATGCAAAATAGAAAATAATTTGGTTTCTTAAAACATTTTTGCTAGCACACCTAAACATTTTGCGAAACAAATTTTCAGTGGATTAGCTATCATATCACATAATGATATTTTTCTGAATAATGTACTATCTGATTGAATGCAGTAATTATGAGCCTCTTTTTGTTCAATATTTTCATTTAAAACTTCAGAGAATTGCTGTAGAGCATCATTTATTCACAAAAACACTGCTGAAGATTAAGAAAAGGTATTCACAGAATTTTAAAATTCCTAGTATTATGAATACTAAAATAATCATACAGCACTTTTTAATTTCAAAATATCCAAGCTGATTGTCAGAAAGAAACTGAGAATAAAAAGTCTGTTGTTAAGCGGGAAAAATATTTTAGGAATCTTCAAAGGAACAAGGAAACAGGAGGGTGGTGATGGACAGGGCAAAAAAGGTAAGTAAAGCCAGGAGTGTCCAGCTCAGACAATAGGGACCATTTTCAGAATTCATAGTCAGAAGTATCACAGTGCAAAGGAAGGCAGTAACGCTATTTCTACACCTCAGGGAAGACAGAATTTCAAACACTGCATTTCTAGTACTTCACAGAGAATAACAAAAAAGAAGAAAAAACTACTGGGCAGACAAAAAAATAGTTTTTTCTGGCTTTTTAGAATGAGTATTGAGATTCAACCACTCCTGCTCACATATTCTAGCCAGTGATTCTAGCAATTGCCTTACTCTCTTTTTCAATTCCCTAGAAGGACTTCTCCTCACATGCTCCTCAGTAGAAACTGCTACTGGAGTAGCCAGGCACTGCACAGCTGCTTGTTAGGCTGTCTGATGAAGCATGATTCCTCATCAAACCTTCCAATGCATGTAAAGCCTGCTTTGAGTTTTGTCAAAGTAGTGTAGACCTCTTGCCCTCTGAAGCCTCAACCCCTGAAACCAGACACAAGCTCAGGAGGAAACTGTGCCCACTTCCACATGAGTGCACCAAGTACATATCCATCACCATCAGCACCTTCCCTTTGTTTTCACTAGGCCATCCTGGGAAAACACAGGAAAGTATTTACAATAACCACTGCAAATGTACACAGGACAAAGAGAAATGTCAGATCCAAAGTACTGCTTTTCCCTGAGCCTACAATGCCATTCATTTTAAGAAAGGCAATACTGTTCTACAAATGTGAAAAAATATGTGCACAACCAGGATGGAAATGGCCACATCTTCAGCATTCTATGACTGGGTAAGAGATTTTGCTTATTTGTTCAAAGCTACTAGAAGAGCTTTTGAGGAATTATAAGTCCTAAAGTGCAATTAATATGTTCACATGATCTAAAGAGAAATATACATATATATTTCAAGGATGGATTTACTTCTTTGTTTCAGAACAATTGCCATGGCTATTGTAGTTATTAAATATTTCGACCCAAAATTTTAATGGTGTTATGATCTTCTAAATTAAGTAAAATCTAAGCATGCTATGTTATGCTAGTCCCATTTTGATATATCTAGATTGAAATCAAGGATTTATAATGGATAAGTCAATGTAGCAGACAAAAAAATCAGAGTAACCAGTATCATTCATAAGTTTCCCTTAGAGAGCTTAGATTAATCTTCTTGTTTATGCACAACACATCTCATTTTATCATACAGGCTTTTAAATTTCAGACAGACCAAAAAAATGAAACTGCTGTATTCCCCTGAGCCCCCTATACAGAATGATATTTCATCTAGTGAGTACAAAAATGTTTCAACTGGCTCTTAATTCTTTGCTGGTTTTTGCTGGGATAGAGTTAATTTTCCCAGTAGTAGGTTCTATGGGGATATGTTTCAGACTTGTGCCAAAACCAGTGTTGATAATAGAGGGATGCTTCTTTCATTGCTAAAAGCAACACAAAGCCAAGACCTTTTCTGTTTTTCCTACCAACCCACCAGCAAGGAGACTGGGGGTGCAAAAGGCACTGGGAGGGGGGACAGCCAGCTCATCTGACCCCAGCTGACCCAAGGGGGGTCACACACACCATGTGGCAGCATGTTCAGTATATAAAGTGGGGAGAAGAAGAAGGAAGAGGAAAGATATTCAGAGTGATGGCAACTGTCTTTCCCAGCCAACATTACATAGGGCTCTGCTGCTGTGGAAATGGTTGAACTGCCCATGAGAAGACATTGAATAAATTCCTTGCTTTGTTTGTTCGTGCAGTTTTTCCCTTACATATCAAACTGTTTTTCTCTGAACCAATATGGGGTTTTTTTTCTATTAAGCTTCTGATTCTTGCCCCTTTCCAGGGGGTGGAAGAGTGAGCAAGAGGCTGTGTGGGACTTAGTTGCTGGTTGGAGGTAAACCATGACAGAGGTGAAGTCTCTGCAATATACTTTGTGTAGGAGAATGGGAAGTACTGCAATTTAAGCTTATATCCATTTAATGATGAGCAGCATTTTTCCTGAGCAAGATTAACTGAGCTGAACTAATATGGATAAACTTTTTTTAAAAAAAAATCTTTTAAAAAATCTATGCTTAAAGGAGACAATTACTACATCCTTTAATTATGAATAGCTTGGATTATGAAGCACCTATTGCCAAAAGAAAATTAAATACAATTCTACCTTACCTTATTAGAAAATACTACTGAAATACTATTTCTGAAGCACTGACAAAATTGGTTAGGAAGCAACTTATGTCTCTACTTTGTGTCTTATGCATTCAGCCCATAGAGAGTGAGTTATTCTTGTCTTAAAAGTCAAGTTTCTGGGACATCATCTTGTGACATCCACGGAAAATATTTTCAAGGCAATCTGGCACATCTACAGAAAAAATTTGGGCCTCTATCCTAGAAAGGGAATGAATTTAATATTGCAGTTTAAATTTCTAGGTCAGGTGTATCAGCATAATGATTATTAGACTCCTTGGAAACTCAGTTCCACATAAAAATAAACACAAAATTTTTATGTGAGAATTTCCCTTTTTTGAGGGCAAATAGTTTTTCTACTCTGTTCATAATGAGCAGATTCTTCCAGATGTAAAAATTATTATCTATAAAAACATATTTAAAGTTTCTTTATATTTTTTGGTAAAGATTTCATGCTGCAACATTATTCACTATGCTATTCATTTGAATAATCTATCCCATTACTTTTACAAGACTCGTAATAGAACCTTGCAATGGAAAAGAACTGAAAGGTATTAAAGGCATCTACAGCTCATGATGATTTGGAATAAACAAAAGAATCAAGACCACCACATCATTATTTTATTTAAACTAAGATCTTTATGTCCTGTCCTTTTTCTAAAAGTTATTTCAAAACCAGGGCAGGGGGAAAGGGTACATACCAATGGGTATTGAGGAGACATCCTAAAATATGCACACAAACTCAGCTAATACTGAAAGCAATAGGCCACTGAGAAGTCCTGGACAAATGGCATATTTCAGTTATCCAAGTTGCAAGTTCAGCGACATGATGAACAAGAGAATGAAATTACATGATCAGATATCACTATGGACACAATCCTTGCACAGCATTTATGTGGCTCCTGCCAATCCAAAAAGAGAAAGAAGAAAATAATGTTTCTGAGTAGAAAAGAGAGAAACCTCAATTGCTTTCTGCCAAACTGCCTAATTCTACCTATAGCGTCACACATAGGAAAACCCTCACTGTATTTTCTACACCCCACAATGTAAAATACACTTCAGTTGTTCTTCAGTTATTGGGCATCAAATGAGTTACACACACTGTAAAAGTTGTAACACTGAACAAAAGAAAGATAAAAGAGGCAAAAAAAAAATAAAAGCAGCATACGAAAGAACTTAATTTACAACAACTAAGAAACACTATAACTGAGAAAAGAAGCAAACTCTTTCTATACAAGATCAGCAGACTATGAAGAGATGCCTGAATTTAAAACCAACATTTAAGAGTGTTCTGGTATCATTCTCTTCAGTCAATAGTGTACTTATAACATATTGACAATTGTTTTTTGACCTGTTTGTGTGCTGTTTGTGGTCCTGCTTTTTTTCCCATGTGTCAGTACATTTCAGTAAAATATGCTTTGGTATACCTGTCTGGGTAAACATTTAGAAAGCACAAATATGGTGTACATTCAGAAGCCTCTAATAGTAGCATTTCACTATAAATACAGCTTTTGTGTGTTTTTGATTCAAGAGGATAATAATATGAATAGATGTACTCACAAGGGAGCTGTTAAAACTGTTATCACAGTTTCAATATGTGTAAAAGTCAGTTTTCATATGTGATCAGTTGGTTTAAACAAAAAGTGCATTCAAATAAAAATTTCTGAAGTAGCTTAAAATATATAAATTTTTCTCTTCATACAGATTCCAAATTGACATAAGTATCACAAAAGCATGACTACAGTAGTGTAACTGTGGATAAATCACCATCCCACACTTTTCAAAAACTGCTCCTCATAGGCATTTTTTCTAAACTTAGAGCCAAGGAGATGTTGCCATTTGAAAAATAGACAAGTTATCAATATTTTATACAACAATTATTATAACACCTTAAAATATCACTACAGTGTTGCAAGAAGTATTTAGCTTTGTCTCTTAATACATACGACCTTAAAATAAAACTTTAAAAGTTTCTAAATGCATCACCTGAAAGTATAGGCTACACTGACAAAACCTGCAATTCTCCACACTGTCAAAGACTGGTGCAACAACTTCCAGGTAAAACTGAAAGTTTCCTCCTGATCCAGGCATAATTAGAAATAATGTAGCTGGACAAGCCCAGGATTAGTCTCAATACATATTTCCAGCAGAAGGACAGAAATATCCTTAAGGTCCTAAACACATCATGCCCGCTCCAATTCCTCCTCATATAATTGTTCTGATCATTTGTAATTTGGACAAGAATTTCAACTTATTTCCAAAAAAACAAGGACACAGTCAAAATGAGGAGGCAAGGAGAAGAATAGGAGAGAACAATGCGCCCAAAATTAATTAATTAGTTGTCACATTTGATTTAGGATATATCTAACCCTAATAAGGTCTGTCAGCCATGAATATAGTCTAAAATGATCTGAAAATGAAAATCTAATCTCCATCTGCAGCCTTATTTCAGAGATATCGGCATCACTGTTTTGCATGAAAACTTCCAGATTTAGTGACCACGCCTCTCCAAAGTGCATGCACATGCTTTAATAAATATCATTTACTGAAAACAAACTAATAAACAAAAACATGTTTCAGGAAGAAGTACGAGTTAATTAAATAAAATTATTCTTTTCTTTTGTCATATAGGAATGTACTCACCAGAGAGTACATTTACCTCCCTATACAGAGCTAAAATCTGATAATATCTTTACTAAGAATTGATCCTATTATTGCTTGATCTGTTTCCAAAATGCCCATTATATGAGAATTATCCTGAATATAAAGAAAGTGATTTTTTAAAAGTACAAAAGCATTATGATAAATTTCACTTTAAATTATCTACTCTTGAATATGAAAAGATATACCACCAATCCATTGCAGAATAAAGTGGATAAAAATGTGAATACTAGTGGACAAGCTTTTAAAAGGCAATTCAATAAATCAACTTTTTTCATGCAGCATTCTAGTCTACAGAGATTTCGATAGCACTCTGCTGAAAAGGAAACAAGAGTGCTTTATACTGTCTGAAATAAGGGAAAGGGGGAGGAGGGTAGAGGAGAAAAAAAAAGAGAATTTGACACTAATTCTATACATGCTGTTGCAATAATAGCCTCTGCTACTTATTTCAAAGGAGAAACCTGTTGGCAACTTTTTGTTCTTCAAGTAAACCCTTCAAAAGCAGCACAAACATTCCTGTGAAGCTCAGTGAAAGAGACTGCCACATATTTTGAAAGTAATTTTAGAATACTTGGAACAGCTTTCTTTCATTAAACTACTTCTTTAAAGAAGCAAAGTTTGCAGTTTAGCATCTGCAGTTCAACTCTGTAACATCCAAAGCAGGAAGTTTTACTTTTCAATTAGACTGCATCATGAATTAGTTTTCTTAAAGAAATGTGCAAATAGGCACGTAGTGCCTAATGCCACTAAAGAATGGAGAGCTGCTTTTAGCCATATAGATTGCTGATGCCATGAGGTTTTTTTGGGTTTTCGTTTTATTTTTTCATTGTTTTTAAATAATTACTTGGAAACATAATAAAGTTGATTAGGAAATAAGCGATTATTTTCAACTGCAACATTAACCAGAAAGAGATTGTTTTTCATATGATGGTCTGATTAAGAAATTTCAGAATTTCAAGCAGTATTTTCACAAAGAGCACTATTCATTTTCCTGTTATGCAGTGCTCAATGTCTTCCAAATATTTCTTCTTCCCATCTAAGTCTCTGGAAGAAAACTTCAAAGAGAGACTTAAAAGCCAGTGCATTTCTTTCTAGCCACATTACTATTTCTTTACTTGAATTATTGTGTTGCTTTATATCTGACAGCCTAACTAGCTGTCATTAGTTATGACAAACTCTTGTAATTTATGCTGCATTTTGATTCTGCTAATATTTCAGACAGATGTACAAAATTTTGTGATGCTGTATATACCAGGTGCTGCATAAAGAAAAATGAAGCAATTTTTTTTTCTTCCACCTTGTCCTTCGTACAACTTGTAGCTCCAAAGAGAAATATGAAATGGTACTTAAAAGCATTTTACCCCACAATGTCCCGTACTTACTCTCTTCTTAATATGATCACAGTTTAAACAATAGCCATTGCATGTCTTTGGTTTTCTACAAGCAATATACAGTCCCACCAAACTGTACTCTTCAATGGGAGTGTCTAGGTAGTTATCTCATATATCAACATATTGAGGGTTTAAAGAGGGACATATTACTCTTCCTTGAAAATCACACGCTTGCCATAGGTAGAACCACAGATCTTGTGCAGGGTATTCCTTTAAACATGAGGCTTACATGAAAAGCTTCAAAATATCTGAAAAAACCCCTGCAACTATTCAAAGAGCTCCCAAAAGCTGTCGAAGATTAAAATCATCTTTAATAAAGAGCTATTAATTATGCTATGATAAATTTCAGCATTTCCACTACTAACCACTAATCTTAAAAAGCTTTGAAACTTAAATGCCATGTAGAATTACAATTAATTAATCACCACAATGAAAAATCATGTTATCTCTATTTTTCCCCTTGATTAAGCAACAACTTTAAGGAAACAAAGCTTAAAATTTAACATCTGCAGTTCAACTTTCACTTAAGATCACTGAAGTGGCTTTGCATTTTCTATTAAGAAATCAGCAATTTCCTTCTACTTTGCAAATAACCAATAGTCATTGAAATTCACTAGATGAATTAGAAACACAACACACAAAAAATGGAATTAAACATCTTAACGTACAAACCTTTTATACTTGCAAAAAAAGGCAGGAAGCTATACGTAGACTGACACATTTAGCCAAGAGGAAAGTATATAAAACAGCTCTATTTCCAGCTTCAAAATGTCAAATATGACAAAAAATTTTCTCTGAACAGTAGTTCAATTTGAAGGTAATGAGTACTGAAGCACCACTCAAAATAACTTATTTCATCAACCTAAGTTGTCCATCTGAAAAAGGTGAGTTTAACAATGCCAAAAAGATTATTAAGAAAGGAGCACAACTGGCTATGGGAGAATTCTTGGCTTATCATAAAACAGTGGATAGACAATCCAATTCTAGCATATTCATATTTGTGCAGAACCACACATTTCATATGGAATTGTTTTCAAATTAATGATGCTTAATAGAAGGTCTGAAAGATAATAAAGTATATGTAGTCCTAACACAGAGTAAAACTTTGGTGTAGGAAAAAAACCCAAGGGACTATCAGAGATTCAAAGGATACAACCTCATAAAAGTCTTCACAGTTCAATTTATACTAATTTCCAGGTCATATGTTTTATAAATTTAAGATTGGATCTTGTATCTAAGTGTTGTTAGCATTTTTCCTTTAACTTCTCCATCTTTTATAAGGTTATGTCCTCAGTTTTATCTTATTTTTCCTCAATTTTCTTTGTGAAAATAAGGATGCAATTGGCATCTTGAATAAAACAAAAACAAAAAGAAACCCCACCAATCAGTAACTGATCAGACTCTTAGCAACCAAATAAAAAACAAATTTAAATAGGGAAAATAGTGAATCTGTCTGTTCTCTATCACCTCCCCCCAAATAGAGGTGTTTAACAGCTAAATAGTGTTTATGCAGATTATTAGATCAATCAGCAAGTTAGGTGCCAGTAAATCACTTGGCCTGTGTAGCATTCACCCCAAACTACCAACTGGAACTGTAGAACTGCTGGCAAAGCTCTGCAATGCCTCTGCAAAAAAAATGAGGCAGCAGGACAGCCTCAGGTTTTCAGTGCAGCATCCATCTGCAAAGAGGACTAATTTCTTTCCAAAGTGATTCGAGGAAGTACAGGCCACTGATCCTGACTTCCATTTCTGGCAATCACTTTAGACTCTGGAATACAGTGTAATGTCACTGGGTACACTGACAAACATGGTCCACTGGAAAGAGCCAGCACAACTTCTGTAGAGTGGACTCAGCCAAATCAAATGAGCGTGATGATCTTCAGAGCTGGTGACTGCAAGGTTATGTATCCATAGAAATAACCTAAGCCATGCTTGCATAACCATGGACTCAGACTTAGGAGCAAAATGAAGGAAAGGAATCTAGGGGTCATCAGTAGTGTTTCCCTGAAGTTATCAGCTCAATGATAACTCAATAAAATAAGTCAATAAAATGCTGGGAATGGTTTAGGAAGGACATTGAAAATGTAGTGTTGACACTTCAGAAAACTTTTGTTAATATTTCTCTCCAGCCTACTGTTTGCCTAGGATTTACTGCATAAATTTAAAACAGCTGTTTTAAAGCAATCATGAGATATGGCCATACTAGGTTATTTAGGCTGACTCTAGAAACAGAATACTAAGTTCAAAAATCCACATTCATCACAGAAGTACAAAATAAAGCCAGCTCTAAAAGACTTAGGTATTCTGAGGAATACCTCTACCTCTTCCTTTAAAGTAACTTTCTTCTTGTTATTATTACTCAGCTTTACATTAAAAAAAATAAGGGGGAAATTGTCCAATTTTTGGTAATGGATATTTTAACTAATACAAAATTGCAAGTATTACCGTGTCAGATATCTTCAGGGGAAAATAACTGACTTGATTTAACACGCCCAAAGAAACAATTTCCATTAGTAAAAAGATGAAGTTAAATATCATAACTGCTACCTAATTTTCTGAAATATCTAAGTCATTTAAGGAAAGAACTACTGTCATAAGTGAGATGAGTGCTGCTATTCTGAGAAGAAAACGATAAAAACCTGTGCATATGGAATAAGACTACTGCATATAGTGGATAAGTTATTACCAGATGAAAGAATTTTAAAAGCAATTCTTACTAATAATCAATGTAAGAATAACTAACATTCCTTAATTTTGTATTCCAGTCATCTTATTATTTAATTTTACACTGATTTCTAGAGGTAAATATTAATGTAGAAAATTGGTGATGAGAAGACACATTTGTGAAGGAAAAAGATAAGATAGATAGATACAAACTTAGACATCACATTAATACTGAAATATTTTATGGGAAAATTTTTTCAGTTAATATTCGAAATTAATATCCAAAGTATCCCTCCAACTAAAAAATTGCTCATGTCATTTATTATAACCTAAACCTGACAATTTATATCATATTCCAGCACATCACTTATAAAACAGTCCCATGCTCTTTAAAGCACACAACAGTATCTAAAGAAACAGACTTCTGCAAAGATTTGCAGTCTTAAATTGCATTTGTTTTCTGTATTTTTCAATGCATGTGTAGAGAATCAGTGCTCAAATCACCAGAACTAGTTAAATTCTAAAGTTTACTATTAATATATCTCCTTTTTTGTTGTTTTCTAAAGTCTTAATATACATCAGAGTAAGAGTTCCTTATCATTCTATAGGTAATAACTTATTTCCACTCCTCCATCTGACAATAGTTACTGTTGCATGAATTAAAGAGATCCTGAAAGGTCTAAGAACTACCAAGAAATTCTCCCTTTTCCATGCATTCAGAGAATTCTTCAAAAATTGTATCCATAAAGCTCCTTTTACAAATACTGCAGTTTTCCCTGATCTATTTTTTCATTATGTCACTGATCTTTTTCTTTATTGTAATTTCTTCTAATGCATTTAATGTTCTAAAGAAAATTATTTAAAATCTGTTACTCATAAATTCCTGTAAGCAGATCCCCAGAACTTCGCTGTTCCCTACCTCAGTTCTTGCTGAGGGTTGGAATTCTACATCCATTTAATAGATCTGTATAATGTCTGTCACTTTCTCACCCTAGTGCAAAGACAGCTCCAAGGCAGAGGTTATATATGAAGCTTAGTCCCTCCTCTATCCACTACTATGTTGCTTAAGCACTCTTTAGTAAAGAGTTTGCTACAGTTGATTTTGTCGATTTTGTCAACAGATTTTCCAGCATGATGTGATTAAAGATGGAATGACAAAGAAGATGGATGCAAAAATATTGCTGCACTTTTCCTTCACAGTCTTATCTTTCAGAGGGTTTGCCTTCTTGACTTTACATTGTTCCTACAGGGTCTGAAAAATGTTTTGCTTCTGATACTATCAGAAAAACCAAAGGGATTTATCTCAGCTTTTATAATTTCTCTTTCTAAAATATGTGTCATCACCACCAGTTCCCGTACACTAAACTTTCATATATCCTCTGTACTTCAGCATTACAATTCTCTCCACACTTCCTCCCACTAAACTTCTATCAGTTCAGTCATTATCCTCAGAAAAAGACAGTATTCCTCTTCCCTTTTTTGATTTTGTCAATTCAACTGAAACAGTTTTGTCTCCTTCTTTTCTCTCTATCATCAGCCTGATTGGGACTTTCACCTCCCTGGCTGTTCCTTGTCATTTTAAAATTTAATTTTGTCACTGCCTATCAATTGGTTGAAGAAAGAGAATTTACATATGGTTTCATGTCTAAAACGTTATCCTCAGCCTCTTGTTTTTTCATATGTATTATTTCCTACTACATTTGTGAAGAAACCCTATAAAAAACCACGTAAATTAATCTGAATGCAATTTAGTTCACTTTCCTTAAGAAATAAACCTATTTCCTTTGGCTTTTGATGATGATTCCCGTCACTTTGGGAGCTCCTGCCACTTCAGAAGTTACATGTGTTGCACAGATAATTAAAAAAAAAAAAAAAAAAGAAAAAAAAAGAAAGTTGAACGCCAGTTTAACGATTCCAAAGTCATGAAAACATTTTAAGTCTCCTCAAATACCTGATGAAAAATTGAACACGAAACTGGGAAAAGGATGCTGGCAAATTTCAGGAATATGTTGGTTATAAAGCAGTGGCAAGTAATTTATCCATGACCATGAAACAAAGCTCTACTCTGGAGGTGAATTTGGGAGAAATTCAAGAGAAATTAGCACTCTGAGACACATTAATGAACCACATACTCAGTTTCGATCTTATAGCTGTATTCCTTAGCATTACTTTTATCCTCGAACAAAAGAGAAACATCAGTGAAAGAGGATGAATTCTGAGATCTGGGTTATATTGAAATACCAAGTTCAGGTTAGTTAAAAGAATTACCAAAAACCCTCCAACCAACCAAACGTAAAAACAAAAACCCCCCTGCAAACTTAACAGAGACCACGTCACCCAAAAAACTCACCCTAATACAGCAAAACATACACAGGCTGCCTCGGTGTTTTAAATTTGGAAACACATTTGTTTGTTTATATCTGGAGCTGGTAACTAACAGGAGATTTTACCATACTGTAAAGTACATTAATAAAAATTTGTCACAAAAACTATGCAGCAGAGAAATGGGATTTTTTCAATTTTCTCACCAACCAATGACAACATCTAGAATTTATTAATTTTTACATTTCTCCACCATAAGCCTTTCAAAAAAACAGTTAACCTTAAATAAACAGCATCCCTTTTGCATGCAGTTGTGACTTTTATTTTGCATATATGAAAAAAAATCCCTAAAGCGAAGCTGCATATGCATATTGACAGAAACAGTAAAGTTGTGATGATAAGATTATGCATAACTGAAAGTCCTGTGGGAAATGAGGGGGGTTTTTTTCCAGTGGTTTCTCTGTGTGATTTTTTTTAATATCATTAACAAATACTTTTAATTGGGTTTTGGTCTTCAAGCTACGGAGATTTTAAAAATTACATTATTTCTTTTACTTTTCATTAAAAGACATGCATTTCTTCTTAAAGGACAAATTAGTGAATCGTGAACTAAGAGAGGCAAACAGAAATGGTTTAAGCTATATTCAACTATCCACAGCTCTGAGAGGCAGCACACCAAATATCCTGTAATAATGCCCTTCTACTGTAATT
>VWYP01006734.1:0-48111 GCA_013400435.1 Pycnonotus jocosus
CTGCATTTTAGAATACTAGATTTCCAGATTTAGAAAATGAAGATAGGGAAGAATTGGATTAAGAGAGACTGAAGAGGGTTTTTTTCTTCATTTTTAGCTCTTTAATTTCTTTTGAAAGTATGATGATGCTTGGGGACTTTGAATTTTCTCTGAAAGGGTATTTTATGCATGGGTTTCTCATTCAAAACTATCGGTTTGTAGTGTAAGACGTCATCCATGACTATCCAATTTTTTCTGTATCCCAAATATTTACTGTCAACATATCTAGACATTTTGCTTTCACAGATTTTTTGTGAAGATTCTGTAGAAGAATGGTTTATGTAACATTGCCCATCATTGCATAATAGAAAAAAGCTAACTAACCATGGATATCACTGAGATATGGCAATCTGACTTTGTGGTACTATGGTTGGAGAACAGGCTTATAATTTTTTTCTGCTTTCAGATGTACATTTATATTCCCATAACCAACAGCACTCTAAAAAAGGGCAACTCAATATCATATCAAAATTCCTTTTCTTGAAGGAGAAAACTTATTGTCCAACCTCCCCATCTAACCTTCAAAAACTCTAAAATTCTGTACAATGCTACTGATGTCCCCGTAAATTTTGAACTGGAGTACTTGGGTTTATATTCATCCTTGCTAACTTTGTGTGAAAGGAGATTAGTTGCTACTTCAGTTCAACAATAATGTATAGGAACTTTTTAATATTGATTAAATTTCAAGGCTTACGAAGCGAGAGAAATTCTAACCTTATGAACTATGATATCATACAATTTTTAGAAGAAATTCCCTATAAAGATGAGCAATTTTCCTATTTAATAAAGCATTGAACATGATAAAAGGAACTCTATCTTTCTGTTAGAGAAAGATAGTGCTTTGAGCTTCTTGACTCAGGAGGAGAAGGCTGTTGCATACAACAATCTCTGTCCTTTATTATGTAATGAATTTCAATAAAGTTGTTGAAGTAACTTCATACAAACCCAATTAATTTAATTATTTCTACTATATCTAAGGTTTTTAAAGTGGCTTGGATTTTTCGCATTTACATTTCTCAGCTTTATTTTGCTTCAGAGTACAAACCAGCCATATGTGAATAAGTTAGCTCCTAAAAACTGAAATACTAGATTGTTAAAAAAAAAAAACAACACCCTTTCAAATACTATGTGAACCTGGAATTTAATTTTAATAACTGAATTACTACAAAAATTAAAAAACTTTCAATGACCCATATTTTAATAGCTAGGATGAAGATTCAGTATAAGAGTATTACAAAGACTTATTCTACTGAACTGCTTACATATTTGTTCTTGTCTGGATGAAAATGCCCAGGAACTGAAATCTCAGTAAAGCTCCATGGGTCCAAGTGACTACAACACTTGAGAGAGTTGTGACACTGAAGCCATCAGCTGAGAACTTTAAAAAAATTCTCTAAACTTTTTAAGAAACAGTGACTACTTTGTTTTTTTAACACAACTGATTAAGATTTTCTCTCTCTTTTCCTTTTAATAGCTAATGGGCTTTAGCTTTTGGGTTTTTTTTTTCCTTTACTTGCGCATTTAGACATTGAGAACATGGAAATAATATTATCTATCAAGAGAAACAGAAGTCTCACATTTCAAAAGTCTGACCAGAACTGTCCCAATTGAATTGCTTTATTCTGGACACTTGAATTCATCTTTTGAGAGACAACACCCATGGGCCACACAAGGGCCATTTGTTCACAGTGAATTTCACAGATTTTATAAGGCATGCTGAAGAAAAACCAACAAGAGGAAATTGAAAAAATGTAGTCACTTAGCTGTATTTCTCCTAATCAATGATTTCGTGAAAAGTCCAGACATCTGCTGCTTGGGAAATTGTGGGAGTTACAAATTCAACTTTACTGAGCCATTACCTCTAAAAAATCCTCCCTCCCCATTTTCTATACCTGAAGCCATGGTTTAGAACAAGTTATGTGGGGGGTTTTAAATGGTTAAAAAAATTCACGTAATGTATTGTTATGCAAAGGATTGGAAAAAATGCTCTTGGAAGAATATTGTGGTGGAAAAAACCAAATCTCTCAGTGGAGTTAGCTGGTTGGTCTGCAGTTTCATCTCAGAAATGATCTATGTGCAAATTTCAGTAAGATGAATTGGATGTCTTCAGAGGTTATGGACAGATCAGGGTTTGCAGAGAAGTGTCAGAAACAGGATGGCTGGAAAGAACAAAGACACTCTGGGAAGTAAGACCTTAAGAAAATCTGAGATGTGACTTTTGGGTCAAGTGTTGCCTGAAAAAGCAGCTTGAATCTGCAGGCAAATCAACTGTCTCCTATCTGAGTCCTTTTGGGACTTCAGGTACGCTCTATAAGTAAACAAGATTTGATCTAAGAACATCTTGACAGAATCAGAGTCTCCTCTGATCACAGCAAGCTGCAAAGCTGGTAAATTTGGCTAGTTGTTCATATCAAAGGAAGACAGGAGTATGGTTTTAAGTGAAAGAGTATCTTAATTTAGATTTTTTTAAAAAATCCGTGCATAAGGATAGAGTACATAGAATGAAATGTTTGGTTCAAAGTTAGTTTACTGTAAACATTTTTAATTACTGGAACAAGGTAATTTCTGCTGCATTCAAACAACTCATTTTGCTCCATGTAATTTTTATCAGTGAGGAATATTATTTGTGAATGTTCAGGAAATTAATGAGAAGTGTCCTGTATTGTCCTTTGCTTTTATTATTTCAAACAAAGATGAGACAAATGCACCATTCAGTGACCACTGAGCATTTAAACATTCCTGTAACACCTTTGGCTGCTTCAGCCAGCTTGTTAGAGTGGGATTTTCTTTTTCCAGGCTGTTTGATGGCCTGATTTTACTCTTAATGTGAATCAACAGACAAATGGCAGTGAACTAACAGTCTTGGAAAAAGTACATGTTCATCAAAGCCATTCTGGTAAACAAATTGTGGCAGCTCTATTAATCATGTCAGTTTTATGCTTCCTTCTCGGTACCTTCCCCCCACTCAGTTTAGTTGTCACACACTGTGTTTGCCTTATGTCAGCACGAGGATATTGGGATGAAGACAGACAAACCAATACAGAAGTAATATATTATTTAAGTAGTTCACCTGAACCCCACACCCTGCATGGCTCTTGGTCAGTAAGCATGTCAGTGAATGAGGACTGAGCCATTTTTTCCCACTAATTTGATTTGAGAAGAAATTTTAAAATTACAACTACTTTTATTTCTGAGCTGGTTTAGAAGCTCTATGGTAGGCTGCAGCTTCAATATACATGTGACTGCTGCCTGTGTAAAGTAGCAGTATTTTATTTTACACCTGCAAATTTGCATCACTAGGTAACCACGTAATTTCACACGTGTAAATAGAGTTCCCATTTAATCTTACCATTTGTGCACACGGAAACATTTGTGGGAAACTGCATGCTGATTTTACAGTCTACACTCCTTTTTTGAAATTAGCTATGTGACAGTAAGATTGTTTCCAGATCTGTGAGGTTTTCATTTTTATAAGAATACTGTGACCAAAATCAGAAAATAAATCTGTGGCTTTTTCTGTATGCATTCACATTTTTCCATTTTGCTATGAAAACAAAACAAATAAGGCTTAAGTAGAAATTCTGGAAGAAACCTCAAATGTATAACCATCTGTTTTCTTGCTAGCTGTTTTTTCCTAGCAGTTAGGGTGGCTTCTTTAGCTTTTACCAGTTGTCAGGCTCAGGTCTTCCGCCCTGAGGAATTGCACACCTTGCAGACAGATGTGGGTCTGTAAGAATCAGAATGACCTCCCTCCCTCCCCTACACATATTCATATCCCCACACACGAGTGTTTATGAGGGGAAGCCTTGCATGGCTTTTTTACTTTGTCCCATTAAGACCAGTGAGTGAGCTATTGGTGTAGCAGAGCAAAGAGCAATTTCTCCAGATAGAGATCCGGTGAACTGAGGAAAAATCTCTCTAGCAAAGTTGAGCAGGAACTGTAACTGGATTGATGCTAATGATTCTTACAGTGTGCATATAAACATTTTAGTGGGGGAAAAAAACCTTACAGTCCAAAACAGCTACTTGAATTTGTATTTCACCTTATTTTAAGGACACCATAGCTGTAAGAGATCAAACACAGAAAAAGCTAAGGACCCAACTCTCATTCCTGCTAAAATTTTTTATTCTATCCTTAGCCCAGAGAAGTTGTGGCTGCCCCATCTCTGGAAGTGTTCAATGCCAGGTTGGGTAGGGCTCTGAGCAACCTGATCTAGTGAAAGGTGTCCCTGCCCATGGCAGGCAGCTTGGAAAGAGATGATCTTTACGGTCTGTTCCCACCCAAACCTTTTTATGATTGCGTGATCAGTAAGTGAGAATTAGCTTCATGCGCCTCAAGCCCTGAAGGAATAAAATTGTCAGCCGTTCGGGTTAAAAAACTCTTCTTAAGAGAGTCTTGTAGTATTCACATCTAAGCTTCTTTGGCATTCTGTAGTTGGGGCTTGTCTCTATCAGCTGTGCTATGGCTGAGTAGAAGTTAATATATAAACAAGATTTTGAAAGTTAATGCAGCTGACTTGAATTAGTCTATTGACTGAAAGCTATTCAAAAGTAACCAATTAATACTACAAAAGACCTGTCTGAAATAACAATTGGTGTACCTTGCTGCCATTTGCAACAGTGCAAATCTAGCCTGCAAAACTAGTTACCTATTTTTATACTTTGTCAATTGATTATAGAGCATTTACCATATTACTTTATTTACATCTTGTTATAAAAGTAACAGATTAGTGATTTTTTTTTCTGGGATCAGTTTTATAATGTTTCATTTGGCATTCTTTCCATAAGAAAGGAAATATAATGCATATACAAAATATAAATCTTCTAGAGGCTGAAACCACTATTTATCCTCAATAAATAGTGTCTTCAATAAAGTAAGAAAAATAAAGGGACTTGGTTTATGAACTGCTAGGATAGTAGACTAAACTAAAGCTTAGGCGAATTTCAGCTAAATCCCAAACAAAATAGGAGTACTAGGAAAATTTCATTCAAAACTTGAAAAGGTTGTTAAAATAAATATTTTAAATAAAGTAGTGAGTAATTAAGATTAGTGATGAAATCCTTCAGTAACAGCACAAACCAGCCATGAAAAACATAACAATAAGTGGGAACATTCCAAGTCCAGAAATTCAGATCAAAGAATTTTTTTTTCTAAAAATACCTCTTTACTTCTCTGAAGACACTGTATCTGGCAAAATAAGCATGGCAATTATTGATGAGACAGCACTATGTCTGATGAGCTTCCAGCTCACTGCTTCTAGCTAATAGAACAATATTTCAGCCAAATACAGTGTTATAACTTTAGGGTCAAGAAGATTGACTTCATGGAGTAAGCTTGTAGAGACAGCAAATTTCTTGCTCAAGTTCTAAGGATTTTTAAGTAGTATGAGGAAATATTTAGTGGTCAAAATTAGAACTGAATCCAGAGAGTTACTGGCTTCTTGTATCAGTGTTCAGAAACTTGTTTTAAGGCCCTGTTCCTTTTTGCAAATTCCTCTCATTATTGGTCCCTTCTATTGAAGTCAGGAGTAGACATAACTCATCACCACCACCAAGAGGACTCTCACATGTCCTTTTATCTTTTAATTGTGTCAGAGGGCAAAGAACATCAGAGGATCCTTTTAATAATAAAAGAAAGGTAGAGACTTTTTCATAGGCTGAAACATAAATAAGGTACTAGAATATTTGTGCTTCATGAAGGAGCAACTACCAGAACCAGATTACTCTGTCTAAATGACTTTAAAAAATACTGCAGGAGGATGTAAGTTTTAGGTGCTTACTTATAACTGTGTAAATCTGCAAAGGCCCTATTCAACCACTGCCTAATGTGGAAGGCAGCTTAAAGATAAGAAGAGATTGCAATTTCTGAGTTTTATAGGCCCTCCTGTTTTGTTTCTCTGTGCACCTGGGAGCATCTTTGTCTCAGAAGCACTGAGCAGCTTGGGGCTTAATTCCAAGCCAGAATCCTCTGTGATTCACAAGGTTCATTCCAGCTTTGTCAGCTGTCCCCATAAGGGATTAATATGTTGTGTACACTGCCCCTCAGCTCTCAAAAATACTGCAATGGTGATGCCTCTTGCTCTTTTGTTCTAAATGACATCATCTTCTCTTATTAATGAGCCCACAAGGTTCCCTCAAGGGTATCTTATCGTGAGTGGGGTTCTGGGAACCCTGCAGAGGTGGGAACCTCAGACCTGGCCTTGCAGCAGCCTCCTATAGGTAATCCTCAGGAAATCCTCTCCTCCCAGTTTCCTACTAGAGGAATGAGAAGTCTGGGCTCACCACTGAGCACACTCAAGGACACATGTGTTGTTGTCAGGTCTTCCAAAAATCTCCACTGTCCAGGTCACCCCCCCACCTGAAGAGTTGATCTACACAGTGTATACCTTTCAGCTCTTCCTACTACCTCACGTATCTGGATGACATGAGCTAATCACAATTTAATTACAAGTATATGCCTTGACCACTTACTGTACACAGTCCTGGTTGCTGTTTGATTGTCCCCTGCACACTCCCCGTACCCAGAAGAGCTGTTTCCGTCAGGTCCCAGCATCTCCTATCTTCAAAATGTGCAGTCAAGTTGTAAAACATACAAGCTTTGTTTGTTTCAATGACCTTTCTCTATTTTAGCTTTCCCATTTTCCCAGCCCATGCTCTGCAGTTGGAATGCAGGCACATGGCAGAAGGGAAAACTAACTGGATATCAGAGATGTCCAGGACTCATGTAGTTTAGTTTGGAAATGCACATCTTGAACAAGTTCAGGGCAGTGAGGTTGCTGTAGCAAGTGGTGTTTCTCGGGGATGGAAACACAAGAAGCTCACTATTCTGCTTTTCCCCAGTGATTTACTCATTTTGGTGGGCCTACCATGCTGAAGTTCTTGTTGCTTTTGTATGTTCTTCTCTCCCACTTGTGGATTTGCACGCAGCAGAGCTTGCTGGGGTCCAGACTGAAGAAGGATAAGGCTGTTGGTATAGCACTGGGAAAAGGGCATCCCAGTGAACCCTGAAAGGTGCAATGTTCACCCTACTGGGAACACTGTACATTGCATTGTTATATCCAGGACAAAACTAAGGTGCTGTGTATGTTTTGGTCATAGTAATTTGGACCCAAACCATTATACAATGTATAATCTCTCTCTGAAATTAACTGCTACAAAATGCTGCTACTTGAAAAATATTCATATAATATTTAAAACATTTTGTTTATTTGGGCAATAAGAAAAATAATTAAATAAAAGAAACTGAAATCAACTCTGGAGATCCTGTATCAGACTGAAAGATTGCTTCCTCAGAACCTATGAGGTATTTTCTCCATGAACTCCCTTTCACACACTTCTGGGGATCTTGTGCACTTTTGTGGAATATCTGGCACTGGCCATAGCTGGATCAGGATGCAGGACCTCAACTCAGTCAAAATTTCTGTATTTCTAAATGAGGATTACACTCCTTGTGGTTCTTGTCAAACCTTGATATATTTTGGGGAGTCTTCATATATGCCTGGCTAAGTTTTTATGGGGAATAACAAACATGCATCACAGAAAAAATATTTACTAGCACAAATGGCCCAGACAGCAGTGTCTGCTCTCTCTCTCTCTCTTTAATGAGGAAGGAAGACCAAAAGAAAAAAAGGACTTGCTTTATATGAGAAGTCTGTGATTGAGCAGAGATCTGCATTCTCTGCTGCCCAGTCCTGAGTAGGTTTAGCCTGCTCTGCAGGTAGCTCTGTCTTGACATTTTGATGCAATATAATTGATTGGTAACTAATCTGGATTATTTCAGCCTTTTTTCTTTTTTCTTATTCTGAGTGGTTTTTAATTTTTCCCCCCAGTAATTCTGGGTAAGCCAAATAAGAAGTTTCTCTAATCCTGTCTGACTGATCATACTTCCCCTCTGGCATTAAACATTTTGTTTTAAAAGACATTCTTTTTGCTCCCTATCTAAATTACCTTTTTAGGCATTTCTTTGGTAATACAGGCAGGAAATCAACCAGTGCAAAATGTCCTCTTTTATAACCAAAGTTTCCATAAGTACTTTCTCATTATAGAGAACTTAGTCTCAGTAACATATGAAAATCAAACAATACTCAGTATAATAATAATAATAATAAATATTGCAGTGAAATTCCTCCAAATAGATTTGCACAGTAGCTCACAAGTTTAATGGAATTTACGAGCTTGTTTTGGCTTATAATGAAGATGCTGAGATTTTGGAAACTGGAGACTATAATGGAAGAAAATAAACTTTTTGTATGTGTGAAATAAAAAAACAAGGCATGTGAAAAAGATATTTTTTCATTGTTCCACGTTTATGTTGACTTGTTGGCAGGCATAATGTTGTGTTGAACTGAATCACATGACAGTTTTAAGAATAAGAATTTTCCTTAGTAGGAAAAAAAAGCGTAAAAAAAAACTGGTAAAAAAATGTTGGCAGTTAAAGTTTTCAGAGTATGCTCTGTAAGCTCCTTTGCTTTCTACCATATCTGTAATTTGGATCAGCCACCAGGACAGTGTGTACTTGAACAGCAGAAAAGTGCCAGCAAGGCTCAGGGGCAAAGCTCTGCAAATTGCTGGCTCACCTCTGAGCTCTGGTGTGGATTATAGGATCAAAAGCCATTACAGTACAGGCTTTGTTTGCTTTTGTATGAGTGAAAACTAAGTTTACTGTGCAGAATGTTTGGTGTCTGGATTTTCACACAGAGAATTGAACAGGCTTGTTCATATTTCCAAGTGACATTTCCAGGGAGGCAGAATATGTTTGGAAATATCCCCATAGATGTGGGTTTGTAAATTTAGCTTTTTACCAATACTCTAATGAATACGGGTAATTTAATCATAACTATCTTTCCTGAGCAAAAACCAGGCAAAAAAAAAGCAAACATTTCCATTTCCAGTGGCTGTGCAAAACCTTAGAGTCTGATATATTTTACTGGAAAAAAATCTGGTTATTCTCAAAATCACTCAGTACTGCGCTGACTATGCTCATCCTTGAAATAAAGGCAGAAAAAATCAGACCAACATGTAATATTTCAAAAATTTATCCTTAGAGTTCACTGGATATTAAATACTGGTGAGTGGTCAGGTCTTCACTAAGAATTGTCTCCCTCATTCCAAATTATGCTACATACATGACTTAATGGCACCTTCAAAATAGTAGTTAGGGATGAGGGGAGTGAGGATGTTTATAGCTATTTAAATAATGAATGCATATGAAATACCAGAAATAAGTCCAGGGGAAAAGAAAAGGAAAAAAAAAAGAAAAGTCAGCATCAGGAAAAAATGAAAAATAAAATAGTCAGAAGTGTCAGAAACTTTCCTGACTGACTCTTGATGAGATATCAAACAGTAGAATCTCTGTAAACTGATTGTAAAAAAAAGAAAAATCAAATTCAATCAATCTAATTATTTTAGTCCTATAAAAATACCTTGATATTTCAACATGAAAGAGATTTTCATGCAAAGGGCAAAGCCTTTATTATAATGATATTTGCAAAAAGAAACTCTGTATGCATGTTTTTGCAAGACAGCATGTTCAAAACCATTATCCTTCTAATCAAAATAGTTTTATTAATGCTTTTTAATCCCCCAAAATGTTGTGTTGTTGTAACGTTCCTGACCAGATGACAGGAGCATTTGTTCAGAGGATGAATTAGAGCAATGCTAGTGACTCTGCTAGTCATTCTAGAATGAGATCTACACCAGCTCTACTGGCACAGTGCCACAGGGCGAGCTGTGTGCATCTCATAGGGAAACCAGTGGCTCTTAGAAACAGGTCAAGACAGCCTTGTCTTTTCTACTGTGAAGCACATTTCTGATGAAGATAGAAATTTAGCTGATAGGAAAAAAAGTGCTTTTTTTCCCCCATTCACATTAAGCTTTTCACCCTGTTATTTACATAATTTTGATGTTTACCATTCTCTCTACAGTTGAGGTGCCTAAAAAGTGGGAAACCCAGTGCCACCTGACATGGGGGATTTAGAGCATAAAGACTAGTAGCTTCTCAAGCAGATGCATAATTAATAAAGATTAATACCTCTGGGATATGATTCAGGTCTTAGAGACTTTGAACAACTTTTTGCTCTTTCTTAATTGACTCCAAGAAGAAAGTTAGGAGTGCGCATGCCTACTCTGAATGTATCAATTAAAATTAATTAAAGCTGAGCAGGATGAATATAGGTTCGCATACATGGACAGTGAAGGCTTTGAAATCAGGGTTCTCTGTGATTGCAGGTGCTTCTTAGCTGAGCCACAAAACAATTTCTCTTTCTTTGCTGCACTCTGTGTGCTGCATGTGGAGTTTGAGATTGTTTCCTGGGTGCTGGATAGTGCTACAAGGTAACATAGCCTAAAAAGTAAAAGTAATCAAACAGCATCCCTTAGGCTATCTGAAGGTTAAAACTCTTCATGATTCATCGGAAACAGCTTAATGTTTCTCTTTGGGAGCATCTCTGAGTAAATTATTTTGGTTTTGAACTACTACTGCAGACTGTATTATTTGCACATAAAACAGCTCTGGGCCTCTTCCTTTAGCTCTATGCCACAACTGGTTTAAATCAGTGGAGTTACTTGAACAAGGACTTACTGCTGAGCCCAGAGATATAATTAGTAGGACTTGAGTTCCTAGGCCACCTAGACCTCTTTTAGAAAAGACCTCCCTTTGTCTTCAGTTATCAGAGAGAGGTAACCATCTTCCATCCATATGATTTTTTTTTTCTTAAGAGACATGCCCATATAATGCACACATTAACCTTGGCCTAAGACTGGCAAGACAGATAATTTTGTCTTCATTTTGCAAGAGGCAAGGGCTACTGAAGAGCTGGAATAAATACAGTCCCAGAGAAACAAGAGAAAAATAATCAAAGGTGTTGCATGTACAGACATTGAAGAAAAAAAGCTGTTACATAACAGGTAACATAAATTGTCAAACCAGCCCAGTATTTTCTCACATCAGAGTCCTTCAACACAGAAGGGAAGGATTCCCTGGTTTTGTGTTGCACTCATTTTGAAGATCTCCACCTGGCTGGTAGTTCTGCAGAAAAGAAGAACTAGAAAGGGCCCCAAACTGAGCATGAATTCTCAATGTTTAACTTCTGTCAAAAATATTTTTAAAAAAGCAAACACTGTATCAGGATGTATAAACATAAGTATTATATGTAAAACAGCTGCTCTGCTGAACACTGGCCTCAGCTGGGGCATTACTGCATCCAATTAGAGGCACCATATTTCCAGAAGTTTGTGGACCAAAAGAAAGGGAGAGCAAAGCAGAACAAAAGGATTGATCAGAAATCTAGAATATGTGGCCTTGAAGAAAGGGTCGGGGTGGTGGGGTATAAGGAATAGAAAACCAAGGGGTCAGTGTAAGTCTTCAAATGTCCAAATGGCTGCTGTTAACGTGAGATTCACAAGATGCTCTCCAGGCATTGTTTAGGATTTTGATCCATTGAACTTCAGGGTGAGAAATAGCAAATTAAAATGCAGCTAGGAAGACTTAGGTTAGACAAGAGAAAAGATTTTCTATTAGTAAAGATAATTACACAGTGGAAGAGATTTCTGAGGGTAGCTATGAAGTTGCAATTGCTGGTAGTTTTAGGAAAAATTAGACAAACATCTGCCAGTGATGGTTTAGGCGTAGTTGATTCCACCTTTAGCTAACTCTGTGATCACAACTGTTTATCCTGAGTGATTTGTAAAATACTGCTTTAAAGGTGATAAGGTCAAATGTGGTGGATATATTGATTTCCCACTGTCACTGGCTAAGCTGGGTGCTGGTTGGGGAAACGATGAGCTAAATTTACCAGCAGTCAAAGGAGACAGTAAAAGAGGGCAGAGTCTGAGATGAGTACTAGGGGTAATTTCCTTTTCCTCTCTTGACCTCCAGTTTGAACTTAGCTGATGGACTTGCCATCTGTACCTGCTTCTTAAAGGAGCATACTTTCACCCATGTGCTGTAGGAAATAGCATTTCCAAGTTCAGAGATGATCATTTCAAGTGTGAAAAACAAGTAGGGTAAGAGAGCATTATTAGGTAAAATGTAGCAGTAATACTAGGTAAAATACTAAGTAAATTTTACTTAGGTAAAATACTAGCAGTAGTATTAGGTGAAATGAAACAGCTGCTATATTCAAATTTCAGTAACACTGATCAGAGACAGAAAGTGGTAGTTCACTATTAAGCAATTTAAGTTACAACAAAAGGTCATTTGAACATTGATTGAAGGGGAAACATGCTGAATTTAGGATCTGCAGTGAAAGAGAAGCTGCTGGCATCTCACCCTCTGAATCATGAGAGGTTGTGTCACATGGCCAAACTGTATTTTTAAACTGCCTTCATTGCCCAAAAATAAGAATCCTTCAGTAATGCATTAAGTGGGGTGATTTATATCTGCCAGAGGGGTTTGTTCTTTTGATCATTCCTTTTCCTGAGGGGCATTGTATTGTTCTGGATTAGGAGTTTTTTAAATGGTATAACTGATTAAAAAAATGTTCCCCAACACATGACTTTGATATTCATGTTTCATTCCCAGGAAATCTTTTAGGATTTATCAATCCAGCCATGTGAAGCTAGTGAATTTTCACTTGGCTAGGTTTGCTATTTCATTTTGAATGTTTCTGTGAAACAATAGAGTCTACCATGACTCCAAAAATCACAATTTTGGGGTCAGAAATGAGGAAATTCTTATTCTGAATACTTCAAAAGCAGTAGTATATACTAGGTAATGTAGTATCTAAATTTAGATAAAATCTAAGAAAAGTAAGAAGATAGGTTTCCCTTTGTTAGGAACATTTTAAAAAATATGTAAGCTAAGGCATATAACCTAGTTAGTTGTATACATAACCCCACTGTAGTGTTAAAGAAATAATGCACATGTTCTGTAGGTCATGGGTTGTCTCTCTACGTGGCAGATGAAGATTTTCTGGGGAACCGTGTAACCTAGCATCAGCTGAAATATTTTAAAATGTGATCAAAGAAGTTCAGATATTTGTGGGCTTCATGTCCTTTCTAGATGAAGGACTACAAAATTTGGTCCAAATTTGGGCTTTCAAAACCACGGGGGTTTTACTGACTTCACAT
The DNA here is from genome assembly GCA_013400435.1 of Pycnonotus jocosus. Lineage (NCBI taxonomy): Eukaryota > Metazoa > Chordata > Aves > Passeriformes > Pycnonotidae > Pycnonotus > Pycnonotus jocosus. The sequence continues at coordinate 13,108 of VWYP01006734.1, forward strand.
GGCATTAATCTCATTCCTAATAAAAACAAAAGACTTAGTTCTTTTAATTATNTATGTAACCTGGTATCAGCTGAAATATTTTAAAATGTGATCAAAGAAGTTCAGATATTTGTGGGCTTCATGTCCTTTCTAGATGAAGGACTACAAAATTTGGTCCAAATTTGGGCTTTCAAAACCACGGGGGTTTTACTGACTTCACATGGCATTAATCTCATTCCTAATAAAAACAAAAGACTTAGTTCTTTTAATTATTTTTTACAGTAACAATCCAGAGGTCTTTCATATCAGGTCTAAATAATAAGTACCGGGCACAGGGTAAATTAAAATTTTGGCACATTTCTATCAATGGCTAGTTGACTAATAATTTCTGACATATTTTTTGCCCATCTGAAAATATTTACAAATACTGCTTTTCATTCTTCCTTCAAACCTTGCATTTGTCAAAAGCAAATTGACTGAATTAGCTACATTTGCCATATTTCCCTTTTCTTCATAGACACTCTGCACATTGTCAAAAGACCTTTTATTCTTCAGCAGTTTTTCAGAATTCATATGCTTGGATTCTGATGCTCCTGCTGGTTTAAAGAAGAAATGCAACACTAATAAATTATAATAAATTGTCAGTCTCAACGGGTCTGTGACCTTCAGTCAGTAGGGGGTTATGTGCAACACTTCATTTCCCCTTCTTTTAGCTCTGGCTGCTTCCCTTGCTGTTAGGCAGTGTCCTTGATTTATGGGTGGGCCACCAGCAGGACATCTCACCTGCAAAAATAGTTCACACTGTGTTGTTTATTGTACTAAGTAGGCTTCATGCTGGCTGAGGGTTTTTACAAGGGAAAGGAGCTGCTGTCAGTCTTTCTATCATTTGAGCAAAGCTGGCTCCAAAGTTCTCTCAAATTTCTACATGAAGTCTAGGAGCAAGAAACCAGAGTGAGCTATTGCCCCTTCTCCAGTGCATCAATCTCTTCTGGCTTTTTTGACTGGAAGTTCAACAGAAGATGAGAACAGAACTAATGAAGAACAGGGATAAAATGTAAAAAAAACAACAAAAAACAAACAAACAAACAAAAAAACCCCAAACCACCCCTTCTTAATTTAGAGCAAATATTTAATGCTGCCCACGTAATTGTATATATCTGATTTCTCCTCATGGTAAATTATTACCTGCTGTGTGACATGTTGCCATTTTTTCTGATTAAAACAAAGTTTTTTACTTACTGAAGGAAACAAAAAAAAAAAAACCAAACAAACAAAAAAACAGCCATAATTGTCCCTGTGCACATACAGGACAGAAACATTAGTTACATAAACATGAACTAGGTGTCAAGAAAAGCAACCAGTAAGCTTGCAGGGTTACCCGTATGTTTTCTTTTTTCTCTGTTCATATTTATGAGACTTTCTAAGAAAATATTCCATGTTTCACCAAGGTGACACAAAACTAAAGAAAGGAAGTAGAAACATTGGAAACACCTATTAATTTTGGAAAGGACTATTAATTTTGTATATATTTACATTGTCATGCTCTGTAATAGGACTTCATATAAAGACTTTCTACTGTGCCACTTCAAAATTAGTAAAAAGTTCCAGAGATAGTCCACATTTTTGGAAGGATCCCAGATATTAATGGCAAATAGATTATAGTATCAGAGAATTATTTTTGTTGTAAAAGGCCTCTAAGATTCTCAAGTCCAGCAAACACGATCATTATTTATAGTTCAGAAATAGCTCTTTTCAGCTGTGCTCCTCTGTAGCTGCTCTGCGCTTCTTTGGTGTGATGCCTTTGGGTGGAAATTGGCTGGCCTGCTCAGTTTTGCTGTCTCACCAAGGCTGGACTAGTAACATTTTACATTATGGAAACTTTTATCAGCTCTTAACCTGAAAAGAACCTGAATTCTTGATTGAATCAGTAGGAAATGCTTGACTGTGTGTCCTTATGAGCATCAACTCAAGTGCAGTGGTGGTGTGGTGTCACGCCGGCCCTTTTTGTTGTTGTGTGCATTTTACTTGCAAATCTCCAGGTATTTCCAGGCTTGTTGATAAATCTTGCTCCATTTCTGGTGCTGTGTTTTGTTGCATATGATTGAATCAAAAATAGAGGTAGATGCTTTTTTTAGTTTTATTTGCACAGAAATTTTAGGGTCTTGAGAATGTAATTATGATTCAAATGAAAAAGTGGCAACCAAAGACACAAAAATCTTCCCAGTACATTAAAAAATTTGGTTGACAAAAACATCATAAGACAGTGTACATGAAATCATGCTGCTTATCTCATTAATTGAGACTGAACTGGCATATTAAAAAACATGCAATTAGTCAGCATTTCTGAGGCTAAAGGCACAGGTTAGAACCATAAATCCCAAAGATGAATAAGTCATATGATGACCTGTTTATTCTCTAGGCATTCTGAAAGAAACAAGTAATGATAACCTGCTTTGCTAGGTCATAATGGTTTTGCAGACCTCCTCACTGTCCTTTCTTTGCTAAAATGGATGTCTTTCACCCCAAGAATACTTTTGTGGTTCCTTGGAAAACAATTGAGTCCCATTGAAGCAGAAAATTATCTATCTATCTGTCTATCTATCTATCGTCTATAATTTATAAATTTTCTGTGTATCTATCAACCATGCCACTTAGACAAGAAAAGCTCCCTTAAAACCCTCAAATTCCCTACATTATAAAAAATTGATATATTAATTAAAATTTTGATTTTTTAAATACCATTTAAAATCTACTTTTTTTCCAAAAAATTGGAGAAATAAAGTAAAAAAATCACCTCCTATTTCTTTGTCCAATTCTTTTTTTTTACATGAATACAATTTTGATATGCTGAATTATAATGCCATTTTTTAACTCAAAAAAAAAAGATTGAAATTCCATAAAGTGATGGGTCCTTGGTGTAGAATGAGTTTCTCCATGCTAAACATGTGAGATTTTTACCATTTATTCTGGAAAGAATGCAGACAGAAATATAATTACCGATTAATTCAGCACAATGATTTCAAACTTTTTTTATCTGGAAACATCTTGATAAAATTATGTCTCTGAATTCACTTTTTTTCTGTGTGAATAATCAAGCTGACTTATGTTAGTCAGCCTTCTTTGAAATTTCTCTCCTCTCTTGTAAGTAGTCAATAGATCACTGAGATGATCAGGTCACTTTTTCAGAAATATTTATTATCCTAAGTAGAGATCATTCACTTGACAAGTTATTGAGGTACAGTTTTTTCTGTTCCCAAATAAGCTTAAATAATAATAAATTATGAATAAAATTCTGCTCATTTGGGTCCCTGCACTGATGCAAAGACAAATAGAAACTGTCTGTGATACAATTTTTGGAATGTAAACTAAAAGTAAAGTGAAATAAATCTTTAAGACTCTGATTTCTGGTTGGCCTGGGTGAATAAACATGTCATGTGTTGCATAAATTTCAGTTGCAAGAGCTCTGACTCAAAATGAGAGCTCATTGTTTGTCAAGAAGTGACGACACACTGGTGACTTGATCTTGAATGCCAAGGGGTTTTCCACTTCACAAAATCTCTTGCAGCTTGGCCTGCTCTGCTCAGCCTGGGAGACACTGTGGAGGCACACAGGGAGCTCTCACATTGCCTCTCACGTGCATTTTGTCTGGCTCTGCTGTGGCATGGCTACAGACATGCTACTTTCATTTCAATAAGTTGTTGATTTGCTCATACACAGTCAAAATATCCAAAGAATTTGATTGTCCTTAGAAGAAGCGGACTCTGCCTGCCAAGATTTGGTAATGTGTATTAAAATACCAACTCCTTCCAGACCAGTTAAACTCTTCAGCAGCTCTGTGTGATACATGTGTATTGGACTACGTGCACGGTTTAAAACACAGCACAGTTCCAAGGTCTGACGCATCTGCTCATCCCTGCTCATGAGTAAAAGGAATAAATAAAAATGGGTTTGTCTGGCTATCATGGAGGTAGCAAAGTCACTTTCCCTTGAAATTATATTGGAGGAAAATGTGTAATTCCTTGACCACTGCCTTCTTCTGACCTGTCTTGCTGATACATCAATCTTTTCTTCCGCTACTTCTCCTCTCAGGTCCAAATAATCCATGCCAATCTGAGAAGGTAAAGTGATTTTCGTTGTCCCTTCTCTTGAAGAGACCATGACTGACTTAGAAACGTTATAAAGGTTTCCATAGTATGCAGTCCAGCCTTTTTGTGTCCTTCTTCAAAGTCACTTACCCAGTCTTGGGGTTTAATACATCTACTTCCAGTCTTCCTAACTCTGAAGATCGATGTATCCACTTCTGCTCTTGATCACCTCCACGGCTGATCTCATGGCTCTGCTCACACAGGGTTTTCTCCTTAAATAAAACTGCAAAGTTGCTAACCTGCTTTCATTCAAATCCCTTTCTGATCATCTCTGCTGGATGCTACAAGTAATCAGCCAGGCATGGCAGACAGGCAGAATTGCAGTCGTGAATTTTTCATTTCTTTTCAAAAACAAACGCCCTGCTACGTTCTCTTTGTCTCTTTTCTTGAACATGTAGATTTTCCTGGCATGGAGTAAAATGGGCTCACGACGCCTATTTTCAATTTGATTTATATGATATAACAACAACAACAACAACAAATTGCCTTAACCAACTGTATAAGCAATCTTAAAGTTTGCTTTGCTCGCTGAATTCTTAAATTTAAGATCTTATATTTGCTTTTCACTATTAAAAAGCAAGCTGTTTTCATCACAGTGATAGGTTTCTATCCTTGTCCAATGCCTGTTCACAGGATCAATGAAAAGTAGTCATTGGCATAACTAAACTTACCAGCCAGGGTCTCTGGACTTCGTTTGTTCTGAACCCCAGTGGGAGCAAACCTCTGCTTGTGTAACTTCAAGGACCACGATAGGAAGAGAAGGAACACTAAGCAATCTGCTTAGCAATTAACACTTTGCTTTTGTCACCTCTGAAACTCAGTGGTTCTAATTTTTTGGAAATTTGCCTGAAATTGGCTTCCTTAATGTTTGTGATTTGTGCTGAATAGTCAGTTTTGTAAGAATGCTGAATAGTTTGGTTTTTTTTAATTGTTAGAGATGCTTCTCACTTTTGAGCTATGTATCCCAAAGTCTTTGAAAAAGGAAGTTAATATCATTACCCCCACTGAAAAACATTTTCTTTTGGCTGTCTCTCCTTCAGACCCCCTGAAGAATATTTGGCTCATAATGTTTAATATTTTACATAATATTTTACTTATTTTCCTCTTGGCACTGAGACAAGAGTCAAATAGGAAATCTGGAATATGTTCCACATTTTTCCCTTCTGCCTGTGATCAGTAAGCTGCAAAAGATGAAAGGGATTGTGATTTGAATGCTTCCTTTCTGTATTTTTTTGAACCCTGAAAATAGTTCTGTATTCTTTTTCATTCACTTATTTTTCTGCTATTAGCATCAATAAAACTGATTGAAAAAAATACTAAAAAAAATTACTTCCAAAAAAAGTGATTTAAAAAAAATTGATACTGAATCGGAGGAAAAAACCAGTATATATATATTTTTTCTAGGGATGCAATACACATAATATTTTTTGATAGGATATAAACATGAGTTGCATAACCTATGAGCCACAATATTACATCTTTGGAGAAAAGTGTGCAGAGCCTGACTCTGTTTCTTGTTGGATTTTTCTTGAATTCTTCCCTCTTCTCTTCTGTTTTATATATTATTGTGGCCCATTAGGTAAATCAGTGCAAAGTAGACACACTGACTGCATAAATTAGTGTCTATGTTGAAGTATGATCAACCTGTCCTCTTGTAACGATCAACAAAAAATGGCACAGACTTGAAGAATTATGATTTAGGTCTCATGTTGCACAGTTGTAGCTATAAGGCAAGTACCAAACCGTGATCAGACAGATGTGTGAATAAATCATATAAATGACCATATTTACAGAGACATTATTAAGTATATGTACATATAACATATGTAATAATTTAGATGAGAGTGGTTTGGAAATCAGATTTTTACTTCATGCAAAAATGCTTCCTTCAGAAACAAAAAAATATGCTGGAAGTCAAATATATTACATACAAAAACATGGAAATAAGACCAAAGCCTGGAGACGAAACATTAAATGCACAACATATTTAGAACAAAACAAAATAAATTTTATTGTCTCTTTTATCTTTCACTGTGTATGATATTGACTTTTCTTTTTTTTTCTTTTTTCTTTTCTTTTCTGCATATGAAATAAAACAGGAAACAGCAGTTCTAATAGTTTTCCCGTTGTCTCAAACCTGAAATGGCAAGAGGTCCATTAAAACCATCATTCCTTTCCCCTGCCCCTCTAATTTAGAATAAACATATCATTTCCCTAAAATTGCTCAGAGATAACACCATGTGTATCTGCAGCCTGCCTGGCCATGTGCCATCTCCAGCACAGTGCTGTGCAAAGGTCTGCCTTGGTATTTGTCAGTCACTTCTTGGTGATTTATAACTGAACTGAAGTCCTTCCTCTCCCTCTCCCTCATTCCCACTAATGCAGGAATTTGTGATGAATAGGATGGAAAATCCACAGCATGAGTATTAGTTAACAGGAGGCTGTGACTACAGTTTAAATCTGAAAAGAAATTGAGAGGCCTCCAAGGAATTAAAGGGGTTTTAATTCATTTAAACTGACGAGTCCTGCTTTAACTACTCTACAATTGTGAGCCTTTATCATCTAGGATATCTATTACACTCTACTAGGCATGAGAAAATATACATATTTTTCTTCTTTACAGCAAAAATGATTAGCCTCCTTATTCACCTACATGTCAGGCCCTTTTGAGTTACAAAACCCATATCCACATAATTCAGCTGAGGTTTAAAAGCAGAAAATATCTATTTAGAGACCATGAAAAGTTTTTATGAAGGTTCTGTGAAAGATTCTGACTCTGTCTGACCAAAAAGCCAAAATATAAACATTATGTACAGCAAATCGTGTGACACTTGGACTGAGTTTAGTCTTACCCTCAGTGTTTTCCCTATAGCCAAAGATGCTTCCAGGAGCAGGCTCTCTGCATGTCTCTGGAATGAGGAGCAGGTGAATTCGGTGGATTGCCCACTCAGTTGCTCACATGTTCAGGTTCAAGAAGGTGATGGTGTACATTGTGGCTCCCACCCAGGGAAGAGGGTTTTGACGCTCTGTTTCTAGATCTCCCTCTCAGCAAGATGAAACTCGCTGAAAAAAGGGCCAGGACAGTCTCCTGACCCTCTGAGGCCATATCATGGTACCGAAAGAGACAAAATGTAGTTTGGTGAGCCTAAAACTAGGCATATGTCATTCACTATATCTTACAAAATTTAATCTGGAATCAAAGTAGTAAAGTCCATGAACAAACATGACTTAGAGCTTGAAAGTCTTCCTAGGCATTTTATGTGTTGTGACAGAAAGTAAACTTGGCAAAGACAACAGACATAAAACACAAGTGAGAAAACTGAAGACCAGCACCAACTACTTTTTCAGGCTCTTTTTTTTACAGCCCTGTATGCAAATAGCAGGTTGTTTGCAGTTCTTTAGAAGCCTATTCTCAAATGCCTTAGTGTAGAATTGAGGAAATAATCATGGGAAGCCTTATGATGAAGTATACAAAACTCAGAAAGTATAGTCCTGCACATATTTGACAAAGTGATTTCTTTTAACCATTTTCCATGGTTAAAAGAAATAAATATTTAAGGATATTTCCAGCCTTTGGCAAGCCAAATTAGGATCTCAACTCTGGAAGATGAAGTAATTTGGTCTGCTGCCATAACTGTAGCGTCACAGAGGATGGTTTCACTCCTTTCAGGAGCAAGATCTGACTACAAATATCAAACCAAATCAATGCAGGCTGTCAGGATTGAGGGGTTCTGCATCAGTGATGGATTACCCCTGGCTGCCGGTATTCACAAGTGTATTTTTTCTTCAGGCTTGGCTGTTTTAGTTCTGTATTTCCAAATGCTATGGAGTATTTTATATCCCTTTGCAGCTTGCAGCAAGTCAAATAAACATCTCAAATTGGAGGTTGACCAAGTTCCTTGATTATCCTACAGTGAGGAAAGGAGCTTTCAAGCTATCTAATTTATCTAGCTAATGTATGTCTAAAGTACTTCTCACATTTAGTATTTCTCTTGAACTGGCAGTTGACCAAATTCCCTAAACATGTCTTTTTACACCCCCAAAAATAAAGGAAAATATGACTTATCTTCATTATGTTCAAGAAACTAAAATATTATTATTTTGCTAATTATTAAAAAAGCTGAAGATCTATGAACAACCCTAGTGCCAGAGCAGCTTCTGCTGGACATACAATATTAATGCATTTAAGTCACTTCAGTGTACCACTCTACCTTCATGTTTAATTGTTGTGCTGAATGTCACAATGTTATTCCATGCAAACTTTGCTAACATCATAACATAAGTCTACAGGAATGTGTGAAATCTCTTCTCACTGTGAGCACAGGGACCTGCTGTGGCAGTGCTGTGACTGCAGTTTCTTCCCTGCTGGTATTAAGTCTCCAGTGTATGCAAAGCAATGTCATAACCCATGGGCCAGTGTCTCCAACCCACTTACATCCCCAAGCCACTTACATCTCATGCTGAAAAGCAACTCCACAAGAAGGGACGTGGGATCCTGGTCAGTGACAAGTTGAACATGAGTCAGCAGTGGTCTGACAGTCAGGAGAACCAGTCCTGTCCTGGGGGGCATCAGGAACAGGATCATCAGCTGGAAAGGGGAGGGGATTGTCCTGCTCTGCTCTGCACTGGGGCAGCCTCACCTTGAGTGCAGTTTTGGTCACCACAATATAAGAAAGTTATTAAGTTTTTAGAAAGTGTCAAAGGAAGACTACAAGATGGTGAAGGGCCTTGAGGGGAAGCCATTTGAGAAGTGGCTGAGGTCACTTGGTCTGTACAGCCTGGAGAGGAGGAGATTGAGGGGAGACCGCATCACAGCTACAACTTCCTCCTGAGGGGAAGTGAAGGAGCAGACACTGATCTCTTCTCTCTTATGACCAGTGACAGGACCCAAGGGAATGGTCTGAAGATGAATCCGGGGAGGTTTAGTTTGGATATTACAAAAAGGTTCCTCCCCCAGAGGGTGGTTGGGCACTGGCACAGGCTCCCCAGGGAAGTGGTCACAGCAGCAACCTGACAGAGTTCAAGAGTTTGGACAATGCTCTCAGGCACCTGGTGTGACTCTTGGGTGTCCTGTGCAAGGTCAGGAGTTGGACTTCAATGATCTTTATATGTCCCTTCCAATTCAGGACATTCTATGATTCTATAGTTCTATATTTTAGCATCCATATCTATAGAAAAGATACATAATGTATCTTTATGTAGTGTAAATACATCCTATGTAAGTCTGCTATCACAGGTTTGCCCTATGGCTTTCCTTTGAAAAAGCTTAGTGTACAAAACAACCTAAACTAACAAGGATATTGTAAAAATGAGAGAATCTGAAACCCTTTAACCACCCAATTGGAATGCAATGTCAAGAAACAGTTATACAGTGTCATCTGTTTGAAAAATATATTATGAGAGTTACAGCTGGATGAAAGGTATAAAAATATTTAAGAATAGCAGTCAGTCTTTAAATGATTTATCTTTGTTTGTTTTGTCTTGCTGAATGCTATTGTAAATGATCCTGTCAAATCTGGGGAGAGGAATGTTTCTAAACCAGTTAACTGCTTACTCCAATCAATAAACTAAGCACTTTCTGCTGTATTTCTGAAAATGGACATCATAAGGAAAGTCTAAATTACATATGGACATTCTGTTGCAAGGTAATTGTCAAATTATGTGAATCCAACTGCAACTATTTGGGCATTAGAAATGCAATAACAACTGTTTCGTAGCAAAAGTTTGAAAGGGTCAGAACATTACAGCACTTCTGTGACTAATAATCACTCTTAGCTGGAGAGAAATTCCATTAAATCAGTGGTAAAATCATTGTAATAGAAAACATACATTTTCATTTGAATCAGTGTGAACATGATTAGGAGGCTCAAGTCAGTATTAGTTTATACTTACTTGCATGTCAAATCAGAGCATTACATAATTACTTTCTTATGCTCTTTTGTGCATGTTTGCCTACAACAGACAGTAAATTTTCTCTGCCTTCCCTTATAATAAATTCAACCTTGTTGTATTAAGTTCCCTGGGTAACAAAAATAGATTAGATTTATATCTATTCCCTCTGCAAAGCAACAAAAATTTCTAAAAATGCCATCTTCCTGAACACCAGAAATGGAAATTTCTATCAGAATTTTTATGGAAAGTTGTTTCTTTTTATTCCTATTTTTAATGAAAATTTTGTTTTTTATAGCAATATTTCTTTCTCATTGAAAAAGTAAATTACAGAATCATAGAATAACGGAAAGACTGAGTTTGGAAGGTACCCGTAGAGATCTTCAGTCTGAGTTCCTTGCTCAAAGTGAGCTCATTTGCAGGAGGTTGCTCTGACCTGTGTCTGATTGGGTTTTGAATATCTTCCAGCATGGAGACTCTACAATCCCTTTGTGCAATTTGTGTCACCTCCACTGCAGAAAAACTTATTTGTGTTTACATGAACTTCAGCTTATGCTCACAGCCTCTTCTAGCACTGGGCTACACTGGGAAGAGTCTGGCTCTGTCCTTCTCATCTCCCACCTCCTGTCAGGTATTTGCACACGTTGATCAGATCCCCCTGAGCCTTCCATTCTCCAGGCTGAACAACTCCATCCCTCTCAGCCTTTTCTCATAGACATGTGATCCATTTCTTCATCTTTGCTGGCCTCCAGTAAGTTCATGACTGACTCATACCAAGGAGCCAGGAACTAGGACCCTGGATATTCTGCAGAGCTATTTCTTATTTGCTTAGCTACCAGTGTTCATTAGAGCACTCAGAAACAGTGTTTCCTTTGACTATTGAACAAATGCTATTCTAAGACATCTCTTTGACCAAAGGCATTGATCAGAACTTACCACAGTCACAAATAAACTGCTATGGGCAGCCGGAAAATATATAAAAATGAAACTGAAACTAAAATAACTGCTGTATGTAACCATGTCTATAAAAATTACAACTATTGGTATTATATATCTTCATCACATTTACTCTAGAAAGTGATTTCATGCTAGGCTGTCCATGCGATGACATGCGATGACAAAAAACCCCTCAAAAACATTGGTGTAGCTCTACATTTATTTTCTCTTTTAGGCTATGAAAATACTAATTTGCAAATAAATTCCAATTAATAGCCAGAACTTGCTTGTGACAACTATTATCAGTGCTATGTCTAAGTTTCAGAAATTAAGAGTTAGATTAATCTCACCCATCTTTACAGGAGACTGGACGTGCACCCAGGCTCTTTGTATAATCCATGAAGGGAGAGGCTGTGACTGCTTATTCTCCTCTTTAATAAAATAGATAAAAATAAAAATGGAGCCATCAATAAGTCTTTAAACCCATATTTGAAAATGACTGATTTCCTGGCTTAAAGGATATAATATTTGATTTCTTCAGTGCAAGTTTATACGTATGGTAATGTTCACATTTAGGTAGATACTTGCCACTTCAAACATGGAAGGAAAATTCACACTGTTTAGTGTGGAATGGTGGGTACATTCTCTTTACAGCCTTCAGAAATTGCAGATTCATAATGACCAAAAATGACACCTGTTTGAGGGTCAGTTGTAACTCTTGCAACAGGCTCCACTCATGCCTGTTGCATTTAACGAACCAATAACTAAAGAGTGTGGTGGGACCAAAAGCTCCTGTTATTTTGTGCATGCTCAGAGCAGACCTTGGAAACAAAATACACACTCAGGTTTATTGTCACACAACCATATTTACATCAAGCCAGCAAAATGGGAATGTTTTCTGTTTAGCAAAATAACTTGTCAAAAACCTGGGTGACAAACAAGATGCATTGAAAAGATGACAGAGAAAGGAGAGAGTAGATTCACTCCATATATTTTTATACAGGTGCTTAAATTCTGCCTTCACTTTATCTGTGAAGTGTGGCAAGGATTTCATAGTGGCATTACTACAGAAGTAGTTTCTGTGAAAAGCTGCCAGAAGCTTCCTCCATGTTCAATATGGCCAATGCCAGGGGGATCCTACATGGTCCCATCAGTGGCCATGGCAGACCCATCAGTGATTGTGGTGGTATCTGTGGGATAACACAAAAGGAGTTATTGGGCAGGAGCAATTTCAGCCAGAGAAGAGAGGAGTGAAAAAAGTGGGGAGAAGAAAGGAAGAAAGCAAAGAAGAGATGGGGAGGAGGCTGCTCTCTTGAAGCAGAGATTCCCCTGCAGCCCCTGGTGCAGACCATGGTGAGGCAGCTGTGTCCCTGCAGCCCATGGAGATTCAGGGAGAGCAGAGTTCCACCTGCAGCCCGTGAAGGACCCTGCATCAGAGCAGCTGGATGTCCAAAAGAGACTGTGACCCTGTGGGGACCCTGTGCTGGAGCAGGGTCCTGGCAGGACCTGTGTACCCATGGAGAGAGGAGCCCACACTGGAGCAGGTTGGCTGGCAGGACTTGTAGCCCTGTGGGGGGAACGAGTGGAGCAGCCTGTTCCTGAAGGGCAGCACTCCATGGAGGGGACCCACACTCCAGTAGTTCATGAAGAACCTGTGGGAAGGATTTATGTTGGAGACGTTCATGGAGAACTGTCCAGTAGAAGAACATTGGAGCAGGGAAGGAGTGTGAGGAGTGCTCAGGAGCAGTAGAGATGGTGTGTGATGAACTGTCCACAATCCTCACTCTCCATCCACCTGAGCCACTGGCAGGAGGAGGTAGAGACTCATTAATAAAGTTGAGCCTGGGAAGAAGTGAGAGATAGGGGAAGATGTTTATTGAGATTTGGGGTTACTTCTCATTATCCTACTCTGATTTGACTGGTAATAAGTTCAAACAATTTATTCAAGTCTGTTTTGCCCATGATGGTAGCTGGTGAATGATCCCTCCCTGTCTTTATTTCAACCCATGGGTCTTTTTTTCATATTTTCTCTCCTCTGTCCATCTGTAGAGGGGAGTGACAGAGTTGCTTACTCTGACAGGTGGGTGCCTGGCATCCAGCCAGCACCAATCCACCATGCTTTATTCCTCCCAATAAATTAGCTCCATGGTTTTTATCTTGATTGCACTCCTGCCAACTCTTGAGATGAAGAAGTCGCTGAATGAGGGCTGAGTAAGACAAACAGTGATGGAGAGGCTGTGTAGTCTATGCTACAGACTTATAACAGACTTCTTTTGGCTTGATATTATCTATGGTTTTGGTCAAAAGCACAACTGAAAGCTCAGATGTGAAGATGAAAGCATGATTTGAGAGGTTAGATATAGCAAAATCACTGGACCCATGAATCTATTCTGCTTTTGGGGAGAAAAAGATGGAGTAGTTTTCCAAATAGTTCAGAGTAGGAACACAAGGATAACATATTTGGGAAGCCATACAAATAACATGTCATAAACCAAGTAAATCCTAAATGAGAAATTGTGGAAGTAGCAGTTCACAGAAGAGCTGTAGAGAAATAAAATACATACAGTGCTACAGACAGGTGAGAAATTACAGTAATATGATTGAGGGAAAGGCTAATGAGGCTAATTTGATTGTTATTCTTCTTTTGACTTCAATGAGAGTTATGCACAAAGGAGGCACAAACATCTTGAGAACCTTCATAAAGAAATATAACATGGGTGCAAGAGCAGTTCACCAAAACCAGGGCCCATATTTTTTGCACTGTGTGTTGCCCCAGGAATGTGAAATGAGGCCCTGAGGCAGGAAGCGCTGGCACAAAGAGTCTTTCTCAGGTAAAAACCTCTGCCTCATGTCTGGGCAGTTATCTGCTTGTGAAATCCTGACATATCCAGCAAAAGATGTTCACAGAAATCTCCTGCAAAAAAAGTGTTTGACCAAATCTTACTCAGATTTTTCTGTGAAAAGATTTTCTGAACGTAACTTCTTGCCTAAAAACATCCAATCCTTACTTAACTCATTCCAGTGTTTTCACCAGCAGCAGCCATATATATTTTTCTCTGTAATATCCTATGTTTCTTATAATACAGGGATTTTTTTAACCCCTTTATTTAAGAACCCATCACCTTGTCCTCATTCAAAAGCCCGCTAAAGCACTGCTTCTCTTTAAACGCACAGAAGTGAATTTAAGAGTGAGAAAAGAAAATCCTCAAACCCAACATTTCTAGCCTTGCATTTTCCACTGGCTCCAATCTGCTGGGTATCTGAGTCAGAGATTAGAGGCAGGGAACACCTTTATTTGGGTATTGTCTTATGTACAGATACTGTTAGTATTAAATAACTTACAGGCAATAATGCTAAGAGATTACTTTTACACCTGTCCATCCTCTATATTGTATAACATTGACAGCCTTTTTTCTCTTCAGCAATGGTCTCCTGGAGTTTGTATATGGCTGGGATTTTTTTTTCACTGTTACAAAATGGTTATCCACTTTTTGCTTCCAGCTGAGCCTTAGTATGGTTTCTTTAATTTAAATCAAATGGGCATGCTGCTTTTTTCAACACAATTAAAGACCAGCTCCTGATAGAAAAATGGCATTAGAATGAATTAATTGTTGGTGCTAGTTCGATACCAGATACAAAGAATCTGTTTTTAATTAAGTGTCCCTCTGGTGAAAATGCTGTGTTATAAAAATGACAACTCAGCATGCATATGAATACTGCATTATAACTTCGATGTCATGTTTGCATAGTTTACTGTTTTATGAAATGTATTGCTGTGCTCTGCCCTACTGGAATTGAATTAAATTATGAAACTCAAGCTGGTACAGAACTAAGGGTCTGAGGATGTACACAATATTAGAATCTTCCCACTCCTCCTAATAGCAAAAAAATTCGAACTGTCATCTGGTTTGATTTTTTGGAGAAAATGAGACAGTTTAGAGAAGTCAGGAGGGGTCCTTTCATGCGCTTTAATACTTGCATTGCACGATGATGTAAAATTCTGAAATAACTTTTGCCTGGCTGGAAGAACATTAAGAGAAAGTGCTTCAAACATAACAAACAAGATCTGTCTTACAAATTTTTTTTTGGAAAAAATTACACTGTGGCACTGTCAGTGCAGCTGTGACAGTGTAATTCAGGACAGAAAACAGTGGAAATATATCACTCCTTCAAAACTGAGACTGAGCTCTTGAGATCAGTAAAGCCCCAAGAGACTTTTTACAGCTGCAAATCTTTAAGTTGGGGTGTCCCAGCTATTTCAAGTGAGGAGCTATTTCACTGCTTACCTGATGTCTTCCCTCATTTCTCCCAGCTTGCATGTTTTGCTTTTCTTTTCATCAGCTTCTGCACAAGAAATGCTTCTTGAACTTCTCAGTCCAGTTTTTTTGGATTCTTGCTCTGATTTAGGCAAGGAAAGAAGACTTAGTTGAAACATGATTGCTTCATGTGTGACTATGTGATGCCTCATTTCTGAGGCATTTACTAGTGGGTGAAGTGTTTCACTTATTCAGCAGGGCTTTTGGAACCTCAGTGTTTTGAAGTTACAAGGAAATATTAAAATAAGGGTACTTAATCTGTATACATGAAGAGGATTTTTTTTCTATTTTGTCTTAGAAAAAGTAGTCACAATTTTCTTGGAAGGAGTTACGATATGTTTTAACTGATGTAAAGGATAACCAAGGGTGCATGTCAATTTTAATTGCCTAGAAAAGCTGTATGACTTGCCAGAAATTGTGTTGCTGCTAAATAAAGCATTACTCTAAATCACTGATTACTTTGTGGTTGACGAAATTGAAATTAGCTTACCAGTCACCTGTGTAGGAAATTTATTAAAACACATGAGAGATAAACTGTCACAGAGATTTTTTATTTCCCCTTTTTTGTCCATTTTTTTTCCTTTTTCCAGTTAAATGCAGCATGTTTGATGAAATTGATTCCTTGCTTTCTTGGGGAAAAGCAAAAACAACTNAAAACCAAACAAAATAAAAGAACTCTGAAAGAAACTCAGGGAGAAGAAATGTCCATGAAATTGCTTTAGAAGGCTGTTCTGTGTTTCCACCTTGGTAAGTGACCTATAAATTGCTGCTCAGCCATCCCAGGAAAAGTTGTCTGCCTCTTGTTTCAGATGAAAGCCTGTGTCTCTAGCCCACACTCCATCCCATACACCTGGGAGAGTATTAGTAAAAAGAGAGAGTATCTAAAATGTACCAGCTGACTGGTAGTAGGTTTTTGTACCTGTAGGACAAAAACATATGGTCCCTACATATTCGCAACATTCTCAATCTAATCTACCACACAGAAAGCATAACTGGAGAAAGCTTAGAATCAAAAAAAGCATAAAAGGAACCAACAGTAATAAGACTGAGATTCTTTGTCACTGTTTTTGTCTTAAATTTGTGGAGGTTGCTATGAGGTTTTACATGATCCTATCAGAGGCTGATGTATAACGTGCACAGTATAAATATCTTTGGTCAACTTACTTATTCTCTGCTGACCATAAAAAAAGTTAAGATAACAGCCTTAGAAAAAAATCCCTAACACTTCTCTAGTGAGACAGATCTACTCACTATGAAGACCAAAATTTGAAAGGAAGAGAGATATTGACAAGATTAAAAAAAAATAGAGGAGGGGAAAAGAAGGTAGTGTAAGGAAGGTGATGGGAAATCAAACAAAAACAAATGAACAAAAACAAACCAGGAGGAAGAAGTAAAAGAGATTAACAAAGGATCAAGAACACCTGAAAAAATGCAATAATTAGCCATGTGAAAAACAAGAGGAAAAACACATAGCTGATATCTCAGCATATCAAATGCAGATATCTACAGTTTCAGGCTCTGAAAAGACCCAGCTGCATTCCCTGATACCTTATGTTTCCATTCTATTTCTCAGGAAAAGGTCTATGGAGAAGTGCCTTTAATGTGAGTCATTAAGTGCATTACTGCTTAAGACCATGGTGAAGAACAATAGAAACATCCACTGATATTAGAAAGAAGATAGAACTCATTTGCACTGCAAAATAATTGTTTGTATGCTTCCAAACTACAGCTGCAATTTATTTACTACCATTATACCTTATGATAATTTGTGTAATAACATTGAAAAATCTCCTTGAAACATCTGAAATTTGAAGGAGCATTTATGCATGACTAGAAGTTTGGCAAGAAACAGAGAGGAGTACCTGCAATAAAAATACCATAGAAGTTTTAACACTAAGGTGTGACACAACATAGGTGAGTGATACACAATATGCACAGATCAGGCACCTCCTTGTATAAATAAATAAAATAGTTTCGTTAATAGATTAAATGATTACAGCAAGTAAAGAACCTGATAGGAACAATAAACAGATCATTGCTTCCTTAGGTATTTTTCCTATTGGAGGAAAGGTTCTACTTCCATGTAAATGAAGCAACAACAGTTTTCACTCAAGAAACAATACTAAAAAATGTTTTAAAATGGACAATAATTTGCAAATACCCACATCAAAGTTGAAGATAACTTAATTTGGAGTACTCATGAAATATACTATTACTATTCTTTCATGTTTTACATTAAGTTGGTATGACTTCCTATTTTTGGGTCTTTTATCATTGCAAATATCTATAAATAGGACTGCTAATAGAACCATAAAATGAACTAAATAGGCTCAGAATATGGTACTTTGAAGTTATCTGTAGCCTGTTCATGTTCTGCATATTTTCTTTCTGGAGATTCTACTGCTTTTAGGATATTAATTTCTCCTGGATGTCATTCTTCATTTTATTTTTTTATATGATCAGCAAGTTGGCTCTTGAAAAAAGAATTGCTAAGCTATAAATGAGCAAACACTTTCTTATGTTTTAAATTCTGCTTGGTCACAATAGTTGTTGCTAATGTTAAATTTTATTCAGAGAAGCATGTCAACATATCGTTACATATGGAAAACAGTAATCAATGAAAAAAGAAATTAATAGCTGAGAAACAGGGACATATTAATGACTTACAGTTACTGGAGCAAAACTGAGAAGGTAAAAGATTTCAGGGTCACCATAGAAGCCTTGATGTTGTCTCATGCAGCTACAGCAGCAGATTTTCTGTCTTGCTTGTAAATTAAGCAGACTTACAGATTGGGTGAAGATTCATCTTCCCTAATTTAGATGTTAAAAGTTGCTTTAAATTCAGGTTAGACTCTCCAGGGGCCCTATCTAGTCAATGAGAGAAACAAGCAATTAGTTCAATCTTAAAGTGGTTGTATTAAGATAGACTCCATGAATTGTTTTCTGAAGTTATGCACTCTCTTCTATCGATCTTAAAAGAGATCACAGTGACTTGGACTACTAAAATGAGGAACCTTAGATTACAGAAGATGAATCTCAGTCTGGGTGTATTGCTACAAATCAATTGGTATTTGAATCTGTCTGCTTTATTAGAAAAAAAGAGCCTTGCAACAGAATTTTAAAAATAATTGTATTATTTTTATATTACATGTTTAGAATTTTTATATATAACTTCAGTAGCAGAATGTTTTTATTTAATACATCTCTTATATTCTGGTAACTAACAAAAAATAGTGGAGACAAGAAATGCAAAAAACCTTTCAAAACTAGATTGAAGCTTGTCAATATCATTCTCTGAATGATAAAATTAAGCACAGTCTGTTTAGTTAAAAATTGCTTAACAGTGCCATGAGAGAGAAAGGTACAAAATACCAATGGCTGCTAGTTAAACAAGCCTTCTTCTAGGAACTCGTGAATCCACCCAATGATTAATAATGGTTTTTAAGTCTCAAAAATATGTTTGCATATTCCAGATACAAGTGTTGGTAGAATGGTGTTATATATTCTTGTTTTGGTGTTATCTTATAATGTTTGACTCCTCTTTAAAAGATTCTTCTTGAGAATACCAGTGACACTGTTCTCTCCTTTACTTCCAGTTGCAGGAAATTTCCTTTTGATAGCCAGATATAAAGTCACAGATTATTGATTAGCAATGTCAATATATTTGTATATTCTGTTTTAATATTCTTCCTGTTTCTTAAGAAAATGTGGCTTGCAGAAAAATCCTTGACTTCCCTAGAGATAAATACAGATAAGTATAGTATGTGGCATTTCCACAGGTGTGAACCATTTGATTTCTCTATAGAAAAACATTTCACATACAAATGAGCATGAAAATTTAAAAGCATCAACACTTATTCCTTTTATATCTGTGAAATTATTTAAAGGCAATAAGCATGGAAGAATTTGAACAGATTTAAAGAAGCAAGGCATGTTTTTAATAAATCCATGGTCTCATCTTTCACAGTAGCAAGTAGAAAGGCAAAATACTTTGACTTTAAAAAAGCCTGACTAAAAAAAGCTTCCATATATGCTTTTAATGAAGCTCTAGTTCTTAGGTTCAAAATGTAGCAAGGAGTTTCATACAACTTTCCACACTACTCATTTTTTTTTTTTTTTTTTTTTTTCCCAGAATACCTGGGATATAGAAAGGAAACATGACCTTTGTTATTAGATCATCCTTTAGGAGGTTGGACAACCACCTGTTCAAGGAGATTGTACTCTTCTTCCAGAGTTATGCAATCTCTATTCTGGTATTTGAAACCAGAGTTCTACTTGATGTTGACAGCATGCTACAAACATATTCACCAGCATAGCTGAAAAAAACTTTCACAGGCTGCTGATAGCTTGCAAGTTTACAGAATAATTGTGCCTGGGTGCAATCATCCAGTCCTTTCCACAGCCAATGGGTGTTATATTTCTGATCTTTGCTGGAAGTAATGTTTTGTAAGAAATAGTGAACAAGACAAAAATAAGAGATTGTGGAACTAGAAAAGTAACAGACAGACAATAGAACCAGAATCCACTGGCTCAGCAATGAGTTTATTTAAGGCCATACTCTGAGATATGTGGTAAAGATGATAGGTGGATATGCAGATACTATGAAAAAAGAAACTCACATTTCATATGTTTAATGACTGGGTGAGGCATTAGTTTAGTTGCAACATTAGTATGAGTAAACACACAGCCAGTTAATTTCAGACACTTATTTAATGATTACTTATTTCCTTAGGCTACACAGTAGAATATCAGTTTAGGCACTTGTTTTTGTTGGAGTGAACTTGTCTAAACAGCAAGGCAAAAATACTAGCAAATATGAAATGTGATGGTCAAGTATAACTGATGGATACACAGAATAAGCACTCTTACTTAAAAAAAATATTGTGCTTTTTATATTTTTTATTATCTTGAAATACTAAAACTTTTCTTAGATATATATCTATGTTCTGTACCTTTCACCACCTCACTATCAGAAATTGCTGACACAGAAGGAACATTTCACAAGATCTGGCAACAGGTCTATTTATGCAAACTCTGCATCAATAGTAGAATACAATGGCATTTTGTTTCCAACATTAAACTAGTGAGATGCTTACATTTCTTTAATGATTTCTGGTAACAGTAGCAGTAAGTGATTTCAATGTAGTTTTCTGGGGCATTAGTCATAGGCAGTGCTGGTGTTGAGCCAGACAATGTACAGAGAACAGAAATAAAATTCCCACCTCAGAACTCTCCAGTTGTAAGGAAAGAGTGAGAAGATGGATGGAATCATATGGGACCCATGAGGTAAAAGTGAGCCAATCTACAGGCTAAAAAATGTCAAATTTACTGTTAAATTTTCTTTATGTGTCATGGTAAAAGAGAGTTCCTAAGGATAATTTAAAATACGATTGCATGTGCAGCCATTTACTTCAGAAACACTTCATAAAATTATTTGATTTTAGCTACCTGCTGCTTATGCTGCAACTGATATAGAATGACACAAAGCAACTCCATCTTATTTGAACAGATGTAAGAAATATGTGGTAATTAATTACTGGTAATAGCAAAATAAACCCTTCAGGAAAAAAAATATTTTTGTAATAAACACCTGAACAGATAATCATATATTGTAGTAAAAATAAATAAATAAACCAAAGGAAAAAAAAAAAAAAAAGCTTGTAATGAAACACGAAACCTGTCACTCTGACTCATATGAGAAGCCAGAAATTTAGATTATGCACCTAAAAATTAACAGCCTATATAGAGAAGGAACACAAACTATTTTATTACACTAGAGCTCATCTGCATGTCGTTTGCCACAGTGGTTGAACTATTCCTGTACTGTTCACTCAAATAGCTTACTTCCATTTCTGGGATTCTTTCAGAAAGCGACAGAGAGAAGAGTTAAAATGCCTTTGAAAAAAACCAAGTGAAGTTACCTTCACAGCAAAGGCTTTGGGTAGATAATTACTATCAGCTATCGCTGATTTGGGCTTTAAAGTTGACTTAGACCTTAGGTTTACATCTGTCTCATCATAAAGTAATCTTTGAACATTTGTGCAGGTACATTGATTTCTTCCCAGAAAAAAAACCACTTTGTTAAACTAAGAGCACGTTGGTTGTAAAAATGGAGGAATAAACAAATCTATTGACTTGGAAGCATCAGTGGAAAGCAATTACTCTTTTCAAAAACAATATGTCTTATTAAAAACACTACAGGTTTTCTATCAAGAGAATAAAGTATACTAGGGTTTTATCCATTAATTTGCTGAAAATAAGCCTATTGCATTTCCTCGGCATCATTTGTATCATGGGATTACCGTTAAATTATAGACATTATGCCACCATCAAGACCATTCATTCAGACCAGCGTGAGTTGGTGTAGTCTCTTTGACATCTAAAATATCCTTTTGCTGAAGCATCCATGTTTCATTCATGCCAATCTGAGTGCGATTGCCTGCACACTGCCACATGCCCAACCCAGCTGACGTGCGGGAGCTCTGTGCTGTTGGGTCTCTGCTTCCCTCTCTGCAGCTCCACCACATCACCGAGGTGCCAGGAAGGCATCCCTGCTCCCGTCCTCAGCGCAGCAGCCCGCTCCGGTGACTCCTCCTACTCCTTGTGAGGAGAGAGGAGAGCTGCCTATCTGATTTTGGAGCTCTGGCAAAAAGCCTGAGCTCATTGATTACAGATCACTGTTAATAAAGAGCATTTGTAATGCAGCAGTGGTGATACAATCTCCACACGCCAGTTCATGATGGCCCTTCAGTCCCCACAATTAAGTCGTCCAGCAGGCATGCCCCCTGGTACAGCTGCTCTGTCAATCTCATTTTGTACTACAAATGATCTTAGACCCAGTGTTTGACATGGGGTTTTAACACCAAAGAAGGCAATTCTGCAACTTCAAATGAGCCTAATTGGTTGTGCGCTCAGGCGTTCACTCAAGCTGCTTCAGTCCATCAGACAGAGATTTCCAACTAATTGAACAGCTCAGAAGGAAAAGAACCAGGGAAATCACAATGCACTGGGCTGCCTGAGAGGTTTTTTCGTGATAAAAACCCTTTAAAATAAGATTTTTTTATTATTTTTTTTTTTTGTTATTTTCTTCACCTGTCAATCTAGAAAGAGGTTTCGTTGGTACAGAAGCTCTTAATGAGGCATGACCTAAAAATCGGTGCTATTAATAACACAATCTACAGGTAAAGGTAAATTTTTTAATTTTTATTTTTATATCTAAAGATGTTTATTTCAGATTGTGAAATTATTTACTTTAGACTGGAAAGCTTTTCTGACAGTGGGTAACAATTACATGGTGATGGGCAGATACAATACATTTCTTACCTGAGCAATGCCATTCAAGAAACTCCTGCTGCTAAAGTGTGTGAAGTTATTCATGTGTACAAGTGTGGAGACTGGGCTGGGTGAGATTCTGATCACGTAAATATTTGCCTTTCTTCTTCTTTTTTTTTTTTTTCTTTAGCACAGCTGAATTTAAATTTACATGTTTGTTCTAGGAAATTATGAATCACATTTCTCTTCTGAATTGCACCCTTTTTACCTCTTGTTTTCACTCTACTTATTTAAATAACTTTCTTTCAAAGGTCCATTCAGAGACTTTTGCCCTACTGTTTACATTCTGCAGGTCTAATAAATTCATATCTATTCCACAAGTAACTCAAAAATATAATTCATGTAATATTTGTATTCAGCATTGAAAGTAGTAGATCATGTCTGAATTGATGACAAGTGAGTACCTAATTTTTACCAAAAAAAAAAAAGAGCAGACTAAATAATATATATTTATTTCCTTTCTGTTAAAACTGGAAGAAACTGAAGAGTTTTGCTTCAGAGAAGGTGAGCACAAAACTTCATTATTGAAATGACGGTGTGTGCTGGTGAGGAGCTGATTAACCTGCTCTAACAAAGATCTTCAGAAGCTGTTTAATTCCAAGTACATAAGTCCTCTGATTTCAAATACCTAATTGCCTTTGTTGCTATTTGGGTTGTGGAGGGGATGAGCCCACCCTTAAGTCCCTGTTGAACGGCATGTACACTTTGGTCAGTGCTTACCCCCATGAGTATACAAATCTGAAAGTAAAACAGGTGTGTGCATCTACATATACATGTATATATACACACACACACAGAGAGATATAAAATATAAATTGTTCTAGCTTGTGGAAAATTATAGAGGGTCTAAGGCTTGCACCTTGATTGTTTTTCAGTAATATTTACANCAGAGGGTCTAAGGCTTGCACCTGCACTTGATTGTTTTTCAGTAATATTTACACAATTGGATTCTAAAATAATTTTACATCTCAGTAAAATAAGACCTCATTTCACTACAAGGAAGGCCAAACTCCAAGAAGTCAATAAGAGTGTTTTTTGTTCCAACACCAGGTAGTTATAGCAGCACTTATATATTGTTGTCGCCTTTAAAGCCTAGTAACAGTGAAAGAAAACCCAAAGTAGTAAACAATTTCAGCTGCAGTCTCATCAACACACATATCCTAACATTTTACAGACATCTATCCATCAGTGACACTCATATTTGACTTCAGTAAGAGCAGAATCAAATACTCCAGTTTCATGATCAAAGACTAAATTCTTTCAGTTGAAATGAACAGTGAAGAATGATATCTGCATGTTCAGAATGTATTTTTCCCAATCATCTGAGGTGCTTTATTGCTCTGGTGTTGAATCATCACTCAGAATTTTAAAATTCAAGCAAATGTAAGAGGATATAAACATAACATGGTTACTTAAGTGAGTCCTTTAATTGTTACTAAATGGTTACTAAAGTAAGTCCTTTAATTTCAAGACTAGTCACTAAATTAAATTAAAACATCATGATGGTTATCTCTCTGTGGATATGTTTCCTTCTGAACTATACCCCAAAAATATTTACATCTAAAATCTAAAGGAGCATACTATACATATGATATCAAATGCACTTGTAATACTATAGTAAAGACAGTAATTGTTAAGTGCCTTCTAAATCCCCTAACAGTGGGGTGGAGCTGTAGCTACAGGGGTCCTTATTGCTGAGCTCAGCAGACAAGCTGCCCCTGTGATTCCAGATGTTTCTTTTTTCTTTTTCTTTGGGGGGTGAGGGGGAGTGGGGACCTCCCAGGGTCAGAATGCCAGCATGTCTGAGGTAGAGAATCCACCCTGTGACACTGGAACTCAGCAGTCCTAACCCTATAGCTCTGTAAGAAATTCACTTGGATCCTCAGGGGCTGATGGGCTAAACAGATCCATGTTGTCAACTTCCCTAGACAATTGCATCTGCCAAAAATCACGTTTAATTTGTATGCACATACACACATACGCATACACACACTATATATTTTTAAACCAAGAGGGGAAAAACAAGCTCCCCAAAAGAAGCTGAAAATCTCAGGCAGAAAAACAGCTGCACTCATTTGTGCTGTGAACTGGCTGAGTCAGCCCTTAAACCGAGCCCTAATTAATTTGTGCACACGGTGTAACCAACAAAGAATGGCAACAGCCAGAAGAATGAGCTGTGTTGAGGGGGATTAGTCTCTAGCAGAAAGGGTGGCTGAGAGAGAGAGCCTGATGATAGCTAATTGTTGCCAGGAGGACAAAAATAATGGGCAGTCTGCAACAGAAAGAGGACAGAAAGGGCTGGTGGAAGTAGTCATCAGGTGTTTGCAGTGATGAAGTTCATTGCCCCAGCTGTTTATTCTGGTATTGAGCCTTAATGCCCATTTGGAACAGGCACAGCAAGAAGCCTTGTTAAAATAATAAGATTTGAGTGTGTAATGTATTGATGGAGTCAGAAGTTCATGCAAATATCTGTTTCACAGGAGTATTTTGGACCGACTGGCATGTAGGGTTCAGTCACTGAGCCTTGGAAAAAGATGGACAGCCTGATATCTTCACACAACAGCTCTGGCAGACACTTGTCTGTGCTTAATACATCTTGCCTTTAAAGCAACTGTTTAAGTGGGTGATGTCTGAAGAGATTTTTGCCCTTTAAGATGTGTTCATTCTGTTAAAATCCTGTTTCTCATCTAGGAAGCATGGCCCAGTGTTACTAATCCACTGGTAATCTGGAGGTAACTCCTCACTAGTGTGCAAGTGGAAACAATCTAAACATACGTCTGCAGTTCCATTTCTTATAATCCAAATGGTTATTGTTTAACATTTGATAAATATGCAACATGTCAGGCTGCCCTTGTGAATATTGTACTATACCAGCTTTTGGAATCACTGTAAATTTGCCAGCAAGAAGTACCACTGAAAATCAAGCCCCTGATATTGTGAGTTAGGCACTGAAAACTGATGGTCTGCAAAATCCTGACTCTCTGCTCTCAGGTTTCCATTGTTTTGCTTTACATATCCATTATGTCAGGACTGGCTTGAACTTGTTAACTGGGAACTGTTGACCAGAACTTTCTGGAGAAATGAATTGCAATTCCAAAACAAACCAAAATATTTTCTGTGACTAGAAAGTTTAATCATTTAGGAAAAGATATGGGAATGTCGTGCATCAAGCACATGTAGACAAGACACAGAAACGTGTTTATGCATATAAGGACATATGAATGTTTTATCCACAATAAATGTCACCAGTGACTGATAACAGGCAAGGGAAACTATCAGATATTTAAGAATTAATGCTTATAAAATAACAGAAAATAAAGAAAATTCTGCTGTTAATACAGTTCAATAAAAGGGTAGAATAGCTATCAAATACAATGCAAAAAGTACTATCAATTCACAAGAATGTTAAACAAAATCTAGTATAAAAAGGCAATTTGAATCAACACAAAATTGAAAAAGCCCACATCTACCATAAATCAAAGCTAGAGCAAAATTTCTCACAATTTTTGATTTATAAGAAACATATACTGTCCTGATATGAAAAAAGATAGTATACTTTGAGAATTCAAGCTGACTAGTGTTCTGATCAATGCCATGGAAAAGCTATATTATGCATAGTCAAATAACAAATTAAAGCACATTTACATAATCAGTCAGCTGATGCAGTTAAATGTATTATCATATACACTGTAAGGGCTCAGTACCACATCATCTTATGGTTAAAAATAATTTAAATACAAGTATCATGGAGTCCATATGAAAGAAATTAAACTAGTCTGCATCCAAAAGGGGCAAAAATTCTATTTACGTCCTGACAGGTCCTATTCATGATTGACATATGCTCACTTTCTATCATGATCTAGTAGAAAATCTAAAATATAAATTCATGGCTTAGAAAATGATGATAAAAAAAAGATTGAATAACAATTAAACTATGAGGGAAAAATTTGCCTAACAATGAACCTCTTTTTGCATGGAATGTGGGATAAACAAAGACCTCAGAATCTGCTGGAAGAATTTATACTATGAACTTATACAATATTGCATTAAAAAAAAAAACAACCTAAAAAATATTTATCTAATTATACTTAATTTAATATCTCATTTCAATACAAGTTTGGGGTTTTTTAGCTCCCCCAAAACCTAAAAAGCAATTATCTTTTTCTCAAGCTGCCATTTTCAGCCTCTAACATCTCTCATCTAGAATGGAAGAAAATCCTTTTTATGATAGAAGTGCATATTCAGAAGGAACATAAGCCCATCCTTTTTCTCCAATTAATTTTGCTAATATAGGACACACGAAGTAGGCCATTCATACCAGAAGAGATACATTGATCTGGACTTAGGTAACATGAACCCAGAACCACAGTAAGGAATCAACTCAAGAATGAACAAGAAATATCATCTCAAGATTAGAAGAGAGCACAACAGGCAGCTTTACTGAAAGTTGTACAATCCACTGTACAAAAAGCAAACTTAAAAACTACTGAAATTTTAGAACAGTCACCAGAATTATTGGTTTGGCCATTTGTTAACCCTTCCTCAGATAAATAAAACATATTAAATTTCCAGAGGAAAACATTCGGAGCTTGGATAGATATTCAATCTAACACAATCTTTTTTCAATATCTCACATTCCCCAAAATACAGCAAAGCTGAAAATACATTTGAATGACTTGAAATGTTGCTTTGAAATAGTGACATTCTACTTCACTTGGAGTTCAGACATAGCCAGGACTAATTCCTGGCCCCAACAACAATCTGCACAGGACAGTTACATCCATAAAGCCAACCTCATCTGTACCAGCCTGCCCACAAATCCTCCTTAAACCTATAGGGTGCAGGTCACAGCCTGTGCCCCCTCCTGAATGTGTCAGAGGATTGCTGGCACCTATGGGGCCCTGGCAAAGCTGTGCCAATGAGCAAATCAAATTAAACATGGGATATTCTGACCCTAAATTGGACAGAGATCGACACTATAGGCACATAAAAATTAGCTTTGCTTCTCGTTGTTTTCCCTTTCCACTATTGAATGCCCTATATTTTGAATCTGCTTGTCCTCTTGTCTGACTGACACCACCACGAAAAGGGTTAAGGACACTGCTCTGCTCTGAGGTTTGATATTAACCTGGTGGGCTTTGGGCAACTGAATTAAGCTCTTTTTCTGGGAATCTCCACACCTGACCTAGATGTGAAGTGTGCCAACTCGCTCCAGGACGATTCTTTTCCTCTAGTGGCTACACCTACAGTCCTGGGTGAGGTTCCTCAGTGAAGAACTTGAGTAAGACAGACCCAGACATCTTTATCTGTAAAAAAGTTTTAANCTGAAGAACTTGAACTGAGTAAGACAGATCCAGACATCTCTTCCTCGGGTTCTTTATCTGTAAAAAAGTTTTAACATAAAACAAAGATTCTTAAACAGCACAATTTCCTATTTCAGGAATACTGTCATATCCACTCTATTTCTAAGGAATTTCTGTCTTGGCAAGTGATCTTCATCACTAGACATGTCAGTATCCTCTGCCCCACTCAGAGGTACATCTCAAAGCTCTCTCTGCCTGAGAAACCCCTAATCCAAAGTTTGAGCACAACCAATAACAGTCTCAGATATTTTCATCTGCAAAGGAAGAAATTATTTTATATTTGTCCTTCAGCTGCCTTGGCTCAGCTTGGGTCCCCTGGCATACCTTGAGCTAGTGGGCTTGGGCAGTGAACTTCTTCCCTCCTGCCAGATTGAGGCAGTATCCAACAGTTTGCCCAGCTCTGACTGCAAGATGGTCTTTTTTATGCGGATGTAATGGATGAGGACTCAGGGGCAAACTGTTGACCATTTCATAACACAGAACCTGTGATATGCAAAGGTTTCGTGAAATAAGGACTTATGTTTGATTTCAACTCTGCACTCTCTGTCTGTTCTAATATTCTTTCAAATTGTGTGACAGGTTTGAGAGACACGGCAAGAGGAAAGTGTGTTAAGAGGTGTACAATAGTTCTCTTTTTTTCCAGGAGCAGCACTAACAAGAAAAGACCGTGTTCCTGACACAGTCCCATAGCAGACATTAATCTCAGCCCTCTGGGATGATAAGGGAATAAGACACTTGAAGTCTCATTGGCTTTTCTGAGGACTGGTTTTAATAGTCCAGCGAAAATGACAAAACTGACCAAATCATGGAACAGTGAAAACCAGAAGTGTCCTATTTAAATTGTTATTTCTTGGAATTTTGCTTTCTCTATTAAAAAAAAAAAAAAGTTTTAAATGCTCTCTTTTCAGTTTAATCATCCTTGCATGTTTTCCTATAGTGCCTGTGCAAACATTAATGAAACACTTGGTATCCTTTTTCCTAATGCAACCTAATGGCAAGAGCCTACCACTATTTCTCAAGAGAGTTTGGAGTTAAAAGTGCCAAAGTTTTCAGTGGACATGCAAGCAGTCATTTCTGTAGGTTAGATTTTTTTCTCCATAGACCTGAAAAGCAATGTGCTGTAAAAGATTTACTTGTGACGGCTAGAGGAACAAGCTGCAGTTGAATAGAGGGCTAATGTTTTGTGGTTTTGCTCTGCTTCTCAAGTCATTTTTCTTTGAAGACACTAGTATTGGGTTGGTTTTGGTTACTTGGCACAGTTCGAATCTTGATTTATCAGTTTTTTCATTCTCTTCGCTTCTCCCTACTTTACGCGTCTCTTTTGGTGATTAATGCTGTGTACTCTATCAAAAAAAAAAACCAAACCAAAAACAATGAACCCAGCCAGGCTGCAGCTGGAATGAAGAAAGGCTGATGGGTTCTGCTACTCAGCCCTGATTACAGGACCAGAAAATGAAAAAAAGGATTTTCTGGTTCTGGTGTGTACTGATTTTCCTGTGTATATTTATTGCATTCATTTCTAAAATGAAAAAATCAGGTTGTACTATTACTGGAAGGGTACACAACAGAAATTAATGTAGAGGAAGAGCGGCTATAGCGAAATCAACAAAACAAAGCATATGTTCGCAGAATACAGCCCATGGATTCTGTACACACTCAGGATGATATATGATCACCTGTTATATGAATCCTTCTTTTAAAACGATAAGATTTCTAAGAGTCTTCAAAACCATTTGTTTTAAAATCTTTGTTTGGCTATTTACTTGGTTATTCAAAATGTAAGAGTCTGGAACTTCATTAATTAAGTGCAAATATTCAAATCAATGTAAACTGTGGCATGAACTGAATGAAGTTAACCTATTATTCAAGTGACCATCAATGCACAGATACTTCAGGCAGTAACTATTTGAAAGTATTTTCTGGCACACACGCAAAATCTAGTTTAAATATTAAAATGTTATTTCTCTTCTAAGTAAAGAAAACATGTCATACAAGAGGTATTATTGTTACTTCTTAGTATTGTGGAAGGTCAACGTATTGTAAAGCCAAATACTATTTTTACATCTTGAAATAACTTGATGTTATTTCATTTTTTAACTGATATAGAAAGGGGTTTTGTTTGATGCTGATTTTTATTATTAAATGTTATGATACATGATGGGACTTACATAAAAGTGACATGTGAGTATATGATATCGTTACTAGGAATCTTGTCAATCAGTGATATGATTGAAAGATAAAACCAACAAATTATATTAAGCTGTTGGACAAATCCTTGGGGTTTTTATCCTTCCACTATTTTAGTTTTGGTTTTATCATATTTCTTCTGCTTGCATGGCTTGCTAGCTGTGTAGTTTCTATAGCAACCTCCATTGACCATAGAAATAATGAAAGCCACAGCAACTCTCCTGCAGTGAAATCCCTCATGCTGACACCACCACTCCTATTTTCTTTGTCCAGTGTTGCCTGTTACTTACACAACTGACTAATTTGTCAAAATACTTGAGCTGTTTGCTAATTACTTTAAAATCTGATAATAGCAGATGACATCTAAATTTAAGTGTACCTGCATATTCCCATTGGAACAAAGAGTAAAAATAGAAATAATTTTTTTGTACCAGAAAAATAATTTCATAACTGTGGAAGGATTTGAAAAATGTATTTGTGATATTGAGAAGAAAAACTATATGAACATTGGAAAAAAAAAAAAAACAACAAACAACAACCCAAATTAAACAAATTTTAGTTTTTTAACTCAGTCTTAAGATTCTTTTAACCTCTGGACTGTTGTGTTTTTTGGCGTCTGAATTTGATTCCAAATTAGCAGCAAATAGGACCCACGCCTGGATCCTGGACCCAAGGGAAGGATGTGGGAGGATCAGAAAGTGGTTCTGGTCATTCGGTAGGTGGCACTTAAGCTTTGTATCTTACTGAATCTATGGTTTATCACAAAGTTAATGAGCCCTTTATTGTTGGAGGTGAGATGCTCCAGCTGAAATAAAGAACTAACCACTGATGCTAATTATAGAGCCTCCACCCCTTCATGCACATCTGAAATAATAATTCATGTTGGTTTGGTATGAATTGTATTTTTTTGAAATAAAACGCTTAAAATGGTTATACCATAGGAAACACGGATGAACTTTTCATGGCTTTTAGTCAGATGTATCTGTTGTTCTGTTGAAGTGAAGCTTCCATACTTCATACTACCCGTAGAAAGGAAGATGGAGACCACATACTCTAGACTCCTGGTTATGGGTGAAAAAGCCAGTGGAGGTGTTTACTTTGTCCTGCTCCATCTCAACCCAACCCCCTGTAGGCAGAGAAACTGAAATCTTTGGAAAGCAGCTCCTGTGTTTTGCCTCTGGACTTCTTTTCAAAACTTTTCCTTAGCTCTTCAATCTGGGTGGCAGCTGGCAGCATGAGTGCATTGGTGAGAGACCACGAGGAGTGATGATTGTTTCTGATATAGAGTGATGATAGCCTTGTTAGCTTTTTCTCTTACAGTCAAATGCTTTCTTGGTGTGAACTTCTAATTACTATATGTACTTTGGAACTAGATGTAGCACTTACCTAATTTTATAAAATTTGTTGTTGATAAAATGCTCAAGAAATTGTGGACTAGCAATCAAAATCAAATAATGAGTGCTGATAAATTACAAAGACCTTTGACAGCTCTCAGGGACTTTTCCATTTTATAAAGATTGGTTCAAAGCCAATCCAGACACTACAAAAATTCTTTACTGTGTGCTTTTATATTTGCCTCAACATTGCAAAAGGTGACTTTTGGGCCTTTTATTTGATTGCTGGCATGATTTAACCTTTTTAAAAGTAGCAAAGTAAAGGAAAATGAAGAGACAGGAGTAAAACCCAAGAGAGTCAAAATACATTAAGAATTTAAATATGCATAAAATGCTTTCAAAGAGCACAGTTTCTGATGTTTCTTTTCAGAATAGCAATGCAAAAAGTAGTGCAGATGAGCAGTACCATCAGCCTGGTCAGCATAAAGCAGTGACACTGAGAAAGAAGAATAGAGCAAATGAAATCAAAAGGTTACTCCATGGGAAAAGATTAAGTTCTGCAGAAGGTTAATTGATCATACTCTGAATGATAATATTGGGGGGAGGTTGTTTTTTTTCTGGCCATATGAATTTCCTTTGTTTATGGAAAGGATAAAATAAAGCAGAAAATTGTGGTGATATATGAAAAAGTAATATTTTATTTGGTCATTGCTGGTTAACTAATTAACTTTGGTTCATCCTCCAGCTGGGTTCATGAAACACATTAACTGATTTGGCTTTTTTTCAATATGGAGAAGTTTTAACTGCAACTGGCCAGCTCTGAACTTCATAGTTCTTCAGCTCAGCAATGGACATAACTGACAAAAAACTGAGTCATCCAGGGAAAACGTGGAAAATTCTCTACTGAGGCAGCTCCTGTCATGAATGGGATATCCCACGGCTTAGAGGAACTCAGCAGGAACTGAGATCACTCATGAGTCTGGAAATAGCTGACATTAATCTTTATTCAAAAGCTTAGCAATCACTGGCAGGCAGTGCCTTGGACATATTGTAGCCAATGGTATCCTACAAGATCTCCTAGCTCCCATGAAATTTGGGACCTTGTTCTTGTACTATCCTGTAACACTACGCACCAGGTACAGTCAGGTTTGACTTGACCTTCTGTGATACATGTGGGCTTAGATGAGGATAAATACCCAAATTTAGCCTGGGGGATAGTGATTGCTTACTGGATTTCAAAACAAAAATTCTGAGCAGCTAAATTTGAAAATGGAAAATACAGGTAGTTTAAACATGTGGTGGTTTAGGAAGTGGATATTTGCTGGCTTTTATCATCACACTGTTATTTAGAAACAGACTTGAATCCCTAAAGTTTCAGATAGACCTTCAACTTCCTGTGTTTAATCTAACAGCAGGAAAATCAGAAAAGTATGCTTGAATGCATAAAGATCATATAACACCTATAGAGAAGAGGAAAGACCAAAATCTGCTGTTATGAACTTGGCTGAAAGTAAAAAACTGCTTCTTTAGATTTGTTCTGTACTTACTTGTGCATGTCCAAACCCAGAATTTTATACATTATCTGCAAGGTGAGACATTTCAGATTTTTCTTGCTTAAATATTATCAGCTTCTCTTTTAGCTTTAACAAATATAAAGATATTTCTGCTTCTACAGATGCCAAAAAAGTTGTATGCATTATCTTGCATATTGGATAAAATAGCTGGGATCTGAAGTTCTTTATCTGCATTTATGAAAAATAATTTGTTGTTGCCTCTCAAAACAATTTCAGAGAAGCCTTTCACAAGGGTAAATTGGGTTCTTCAATGAGCTGCTTAGTATTACTTTATTGCAATTGATATTTGTGCTAGAGTGTGGTAAGATCCTAGGAATTTAAAGCCCATCAGGCATTTAACATTCAAATGTTCAACATACAGCTTTGTACCATCAGAAACAAGACAGCAGCACTAAGTAGGATTGCACAGGTGCAATTCACCAAAGAGTATGAAACCACCAGCTTTCTTTTCCTGTCCCATCACATACACTCCATTTGGAGAGCCACTCAATCTCCAGTTTTCTGGTGGAAACTGACCAAATCTATAAGGGGGTGTGGGTTCTTCTTAAGGTTTATGCCATAGTAACCAAAATCAGCTAGTCTCTTCAAATTAATAATGTATTTGATCAGATGATTGCTCGCTTGTGTGTTTTGAAATAGGACTGAGCTACTGTGCAAAATCTGTTTCAAGCCAATTTAATGGCTTGGATACATTGTCCTTAGCTAATGGATATCAACTTAATTTCTGCATGGAAAGTTTCCAGTGCTGTACAGTTCTTCTCATGGTAGTATGCTGTTTTCTGTAACCACATCTCAAGAGTAGGTTGATGCTCATTTTTATATTTAAATTCATTCATAACTGGACAACTGTTTACTAGGGCATGAAAATAGAGAGTGTCACTTGATTTTTTTTTCTGAGTTTGCCAAATTTGATTATTGCATAGTATAATTTTATTGGAAAAAATACCTACATTTACATATTGTCTACATTCATGGACCTCTGAGCCCTTCAACAAAAATTCAGTTAATGTTTTGGACAGTGAGTTTTGATGGATATTGTCTGGTGAATCTTTTACTACAGGAAAACACCAACACCACAGCATATTCTTTAGTGTAGCATTTTTACATCACTTTGATGTTCATTTTCAAAATAAGTAATAATCATTAGGAAACTTTCATAATAAAAATGAAGGGGAACTTTTTCTTTAAGTGTATGTCCCTTCCTTTTCATAGGTTAATGTAATCTGTTGAATATAATATTACCCATTGAAACTTTAAAGCTGCATTTTCACTGAAACAAGACTGCGTTGACTCTACAGCAGTTCTGGTGCATCAGAAAGCATTAATAAAGATGTAGAATATTACACTGATACACCTGACTGCTTCAACCTTGTTCAAACTCTATTCTTACATGATTTTTATGTGTTGTTCTCAGCATATAAAGATATTCTTGTTTCTTAGGAGATATATTTATCTTACAGGGTAAAGAGCTGCCATAAAAGATGCTGAGCACAGAGGCAGCCCAGGTGGTTCATACAGGCTGGGCATAAATTCCTCTCGAATGAACCTAAAAGACACAAACAACAAGATACAAACATTAAAAAAAAAAAAAAAAAAAAAAAAAAAAAAAAAAAAAAAAAAAAGAAGTACTTGCTGTTTAAACAAAGAGGGAGGTAACTGTAGTTTTGTTTTCTTCTTCCAAACAGGGGGAATGTTTTTATAACACTTCAGACCAAGTGTGGCAGGAAAAAACATAGACAGGCTGGTTTTTTAGTAAAGCTCATAGCCTGAAACTGAAGCTCTGTGATCCACTCCTGGTTTTGCCTCGCACTATAGTCAAGTCACATCATTTCTCAAGCATCTCTGCTTTCCTTCCCTTTCCATAAAATGTGGGTAGCAAAACTACCCTGCAGTAAACCACAGATATGCAAGAATGCATTAAGATTCCTGTATGACAGTCCTCATGCAAG
>VWYP01006734.1:48139-81489 GCA_013400435.1 Pycnonotus jocosus
TGCTAAATATTCTGTTATGTAATATAGACGTCCTTGCTTGTGGTTGTCTTTTGATGTTAAGCAAAGATTGAAGTAGTTTAAATACAGCACACAACTAAGTATGGGTGATAGAGACAAATGGTGAGGCAGCCCATCTGCTGCCCTCAGTGAAAACACATTTTGTTTCTGAGAGTTTATATATTTTTATATATAATACAAAAATATANAGATAAATTGGATCCAAAAGTAAATGGCCTACACTTCCATCCATTAACTTGATTGTTTCTAGATTATGTACAAGACAACCAGTTCAATGACATTGGAAAAGACAAAGAGGCTCTTAAGAGGCTCAGTAGTCCATTCACTAGCAACTTCTGGCCCATACCCAGCTATGAACTGGCTTCCCTCTTGTCAGATTTTTTTATGACAACCAATTAAATCAATATGACTGTTGAGACATATGGCAACAATAACACCCTGAGTTGCTGCCCATTACCACTCCAGCAGGAAACCAAGAACATGCAGTATTTGTTATTGCTTATTTCAGGGATTCACTGGATATCTCCTTCTTAAATAAAAGATTCACTGTGACTGTGTCAAAGGCAATTAATACTGTGGATATTATCTGTGGAGCTGCTAACATATCAGTGTGCAGAAGAAGTTCTGTTTTTCTGCCATCTGGAACAGGATTTTCAGAAAATGTTGTTGGAATCTTAATGTACATCTGTTCTTGCCAAGACGTATTTGAAAACATTGGATATTAATCTTCCTACAAAGAACCCTGTGAGACAAGCCTACTCTAATGTGCCAGTCTGGAGTTTCTGCTCCATGGATAACTAGACATCCAGGCTCTGCAGACTGTGGTGAGAATTCACTAAGCAGAACTTCTTTCAGTGAGAGCTTTAGGGCAGTGATTTGTAGCCTTTATCATTCTTTAATTTACTTTAGAAAATATGCATTTTGCTCTCTGTATTTCCACGTCCTGACAGATTTTTCTTAAGGTGATGTGTTGGTAGAGCTTGGCAGGGAATTATAATGCCAGGCAGTTTCAGTTGAAGGTTTGACTCTGGAATTTCTATTTCTGAATTGTTCAGTGCATAAAATGGACGTGGTCCAAAGTCTCTAGGGTTTCTGATTAGTCATTTGTAAATAGGGCTAATGACCAAAGAAACTGATTGGGGATCCTCCCCTGCAATTTTTTTTTCTTCTTTCAAAAATTATTGTTTTCTTGCTATGTTGTGGGGAGAAAGGTCTATTTTTCACTGTAACTGTGATTTGCTTGATATATTGCGTATGCTCCCAAGGCAGAACAATTGTGTATATGACCATGAAGTTGGGACATGGGAAATACAGTACCTAACCCATTGAACTGGCTTAGAAAGATTATGCCCAGAATAATATTCCTGCACAGGCACCTGCTGCTTTCTAGATATCTTGCTGATAGTCTTGAAATTTTGCTAGGTGTCTTATCTTATACATAGGTATAAATGCTTTGACATGAGTAATTGGGTGACCAGATTCTCCTCAATTTCATCCACCTGGAAAGCAGAAAATCATGAGTACATTAGTTCTGAAAATGCTAGACTCTGCACTATTAATGCTGAGTCTAGCACAGAGAGCAAAAACCCCATTGGTTACAAAAGACCAACAGCAAAGGGAACACAGCTAAAAAGGAAAAAGAGGGTTAAAGTGTGACTTTGTTCTCATACAATGACCTAGTGATCTTAGTAACTGTCTAGGAAGGCAGAAAACAAGTGACAGTTCCTTTCATAGCCTGAGAATATAAAAAATTTTCTACACCCTCCATTTGACAAGTATGTGGCATTTGATCCAGACAGTAGTTCAAGGGACATCTCATCATCTGATTGGCACTGGCCCCCATGGAATGCATAAATTATAGAGGCAGAAGAACAAACAAAGAGGGACAAGACTTATAGCTGTTGGTGGTGTGATGTCTAGGATATTCAGAATAGCCAGAAGACATCTGGGTCCTGGCTTGTGCTCTGAGTACTGTTTCTGTGGGGAGTAATCAAATAAAATATAAATTCCAGTTAAGCTCAGATTAGTTCCATATAGCAAATATAGGTCTAAGTTTTGAATGCAGAGTAATTCTGCATAGGTCCAGAAGCAAAGGTGAAGGAAGGCACATCAGAAGTCCTTTAAGATGACTTGTGTGTCACAACTATTAAGCTGGTTGTGGAATTTCTTTGTATAATACCTTCAGGCTTTCTTGAACTATTTTCCTTGGAATAGACACCACAGTAGCAGCCAAGTCAGCCTAGCAAGTGTGAAGCCTGTCTTTTTCTATGTCCTAAAATATAAATTGAGTGTCCAGTGTGGAAATTTTGGATTATTTAGTGACATTTAGTTAGACTGTTTTCTGAAGGTATCTCATTCATTCTTTGCAAACTCCATTAATTAGAGTTCTGGTATCTCCTTTAGTGTGTTTGAATGAGAGTTTTAAAACAGTGTTCTATTTTGTAAATTTTCTGCTATTTATGATTAAGAGAGAAATTCAAAAGATATTTTAAAGGACACAAATGTTTTTAAAATATAGTGGCTAAAAAGCACAGTAGAGACTAATTCTACATGTTTTACTGATTTTCTTTCATAATAGTGAAAGAATAGGGATTTTCATAGCTATTTAAGTGGCTGTTTTCAGCTGTTAGCACACAGAATATTTTTAGGCAGTTCTTACACACAATGTTTTCAAATATGCACTTCAAAAGCAGCACATGTAAAACATATTTGCATCTTTAATTTTTGCCACTGTCAGATCACATGAAGGGAAGGCCTTGTGTTTGAAATCATTGTTTCTCTGAAACTCCTTGATATTCTGCAGACATCAGCCTTCCCTGGAGTACAATTCTGATTGTCTAATGTCTTTGTTTCACAAGGGAACTGAGCTGAGTATGGCTTTGTAATATTTTTTTTTTTGTGCTTGAAACACTATAAAGGAATAGATAATGATCACATGCAGTGTTCTATAACAAATGTTGGTGGTTACCCAAATCAAAACTGAGAATTTCTTTCTTATCCACTGCTTTAGAAAAATATGCATCTAAGAGGTTTGTGGAAAAAAGGCATTTTCATAGCCTCTTTCTACACATGCACACCTTTCTGTATTTGACCAAGCTTAACATTGTTGTCAGTTTTCATAGGTGAATAAGAAAAATAAATATTTCCCCTTATGCTTATGCTTCTAATATTTATATTATGAAATTAAATTTGTCATTCTAGTCTCATTAGCAATGTCATTCCACTCTGAAAATGCCAACATACTGATTTTCTACATTTTTTCACTACTTTCAACACTTTGCCTTGCAATGAGTAGCCAATAAGCCTTGGTGTTCCTAGAGATAAGCTGTTGCTACTATAGAACTTCAGAATAGCCTGCATCAATGCTGAAGAAATAACTGAGAACAATGTCAATTCAAATAATGTTAAAATATATAGCTGCATAAATATTA
This sequence comes from Pycnonotus jocosus, assembly GCA_013400435.1. NCBI lineage: Eukaryota > Metazoa > Chordata > Aves > Passeriformes > Pycnonotidae > Pycnonotus > Pycnonotus jocosus. The sequence continues at coordinate 51,589 of VWYP01006734.1, forward strand.
TGCTAAAGTCTTATTTCAGCTGTCTCTCATTTTCATCAGAAAGCTTTTACTGCTTTAAAGAAGCTGGTGCCTCCCAGACAGACATCAAAGACATTAAAAAATGGGTATGAAAAGCATCATCTTTAGATGTTGAATTTTTATTTCTATCAATTCAGCCCCTTTCTTGGAAATTGTTGTGGTAGAAGGCACATCTAATACTTGTTTTTCATCTCTAAGTGTAATTATATATTACACTTATATATCTCTAAGTGTAAGTATATAGCCTAGTAAGGTGCACCTGAAAGCAGAGACCTTGCTAGAGGAAAAAAACTGTTGTTCACTACCAGATCAAAAGAAGACAAAACCAAATTAACTTATATGTCTTTCCCTGGTTACAGGAAAATGGCTATTATTTGTAGTACATGCCTTTATAATTTCCATAAAGAGGTGCAGTATGAAAAGTATGCATCTAAAAAATTCTTTCCCCAAGATACACAGAAGTGCTCAAGAGAATATAAAATGCAGTCCAAACGAAACTGGAATTACAAATATGGAGTTCCAAAACATAATTTGAAAAAGAAAAAAAGAACAATGAAACTTCTCTTTCCCAGTGCCTTAGTAATAATTTCATATGACTAATTCCAATACTTCATTAGAACATGATTGTCTGAGTAAAGAGAAAAAGATAGAATGCTACTGCTGCCATAAATGCTCTTATAATTAATTCACAGTATTTTGTGCTCTATTAAAAAAGCATAAGAAATTGGTTAGTTGTTGATCAAGATATTCTGGTGGTCAATGATAAAAGTCCTGGGGGGGAAAAACAAATAGAAAAAAAAAAGAAAAAAGTCTTTTTTTATAGATTTTGAGAAAGACATGGAATTAGGACTTAGAAACTCTCTCCAGACTATGAAATTCCTCCTGTTTTCCTCTGCCCTGGTTTTGTCCAGGACAAGGTTCACTTTTTAGAGAGTGGACATGGCTAAAACTCCATTGTTATTCTATCCCAGATCACTTCATTCCTGGCAGCAAGAAAAAGGGCTCCTTTTCCAAGGAGGAGAAGGGGTTCCTGCAGGTCAAGAAAATGTGGCCGGGATAGGGTTTTGTTTACTGTTTCGGCTTTCCGTGTAAATCTTTTCTCTGTCTTACACCTTTTGTTATTAACACTGTTGCCTTTGCTTGTCGCTTTCTTATCTCATTGCTGTTTCCACTAAATTGTTCTTATCTCAACCTTCGATCTTTGCCTTTTGTGCCTCCACTTGGGAGCAGGAGGAAGTGAGCAGGGACACGGTTTTAGTGGGAGTAGTACCTTGCAGAATACCCTTCCTAAACCATGACAGCCCTTTCTATTTAGACAATGTGCAGCACTTGAAGCAATAAATAATGTAAGTTCAAGGGAAATTGAATCTTTTTTGCAGGCCAAAAAGCCTGATTACATCGTCAGAATTATCTAAAGAATAAATATGTAGCTCTGAAAACCTAAATATTTACAGACTAGAGAGTACAAAAATGCAAGGACATGATATCATCATACAGTACTTGGGCACTGCCTTCTTTGAGATGTGTCTATCAGATTTTAAAAAAAAAAGTAAAAATTTGCATTTCCAAAAATATTGAAATAACATTTAAACAGCAAACCAAGTTTAGTAGTCCGACTGTACATCAGAGACCATTTTTTCTATTAAATTTTGAATAGGATAAGATAAGATAGGATAGGATGGGATAGGATAGGATAGGATAGAATAGAATAGAATAGAATGTTTCAATTGGAAGAGACTGGCAGCAATCATCCAGTCCAACTGTCTGGGCAATTTAGAACTGAACTAGTCAAAGCATGTTTTTAAAGGTCATAGTCCAAATGCTTCTAAACACTGACAGGCTTGGGATATTGACCACCTCTCTAGGGAGCCTGTTCCAGTGTTTGATCACACTCATGGTAAAGGAATGCTTCCTAATGTCCAATCTAAACCTTCCCTGGCAAAACTTTAAACTGTTCCTAGACATCCTATCACCGAGTTCCAGGGAGAAGAGCTCTGCACCTCCCTCTCCATTTCCTCTCATCGGGAAGCTGTGGAGTGCAAAGGGGTGGCACCTCAGCCTCTTTTTCTCCAAACCAGACAAGTCTGAAGTCCTCAGCTACTTTTCATACACATCTTCCAGCTCTGTCACCAGCTTTGATGCTCTCCTCTGGAATCGTTTGAACATGTTAATAGGATGTGTGCTCACATTTTGTGTCATACCTGTCTAACTTTGAGAGCTACCTTTAGCTGCTTGCAAAACCATAGTACTTATATAAACACAATCACTAATGCAGGCAGCTGATCCTAAGAGATTTAGCTGAGAAAAGAGTTGTAACACTAGATTACTGTTCATTCACAAACGTGGTACTTTCAGGAACTTTGTCATAAAGACTTAAATCCTGAATTTTGCAGGCTACTGACTTCACTCAATTAATCCTAATAGTTCTTACACACTTGGGCTGAGTTAAAAAAGCATTTACACTGCTCTAAATCGATTGGCTTACATGCTTTAAGGTTGCATAAGAAAGATGTAAATCATTTGGATGGCACTGCCTGTGCAGTCAAGGACATCATTCCGAGGGAGGAGTCCTTTGCCTCCAAACCAAGAGGTGTAAAGTCACTCCCAACTCCGCTCAGCTACTCTTTTCTTGAGCAGAGTGGATAACATGTCCCCTAGGCCTGCTGTAGTCCTCCCATGGTTATTCTGGAGATGTGTGTTTTTTCAACAAAAATACCTTTAAAAAGACTAGACCACTGGGGACTTTTGCAGCATAAAATTGCAGGTACGTGTCTGAGTAGGTAAACCCTGTGCAGGCTGAAGGTGGATGCTGCCTACACCCATTTGGTTCTCACAGTATCTTCAGGAATGATGTCAGGGTTGAATCATCCCAGGAACCAGGATGCAGCTTGATCCTCGGGAATTGCCTGTGTCGCTCCAAAGGAAAGCCTGAGAATAAGTTTAGACAGTGACACAAGAAGAGGGTGAAAAACAGAAGCAAACCACAGAGGTAAAGTATTTGTCAGAGGAGACTTGCCACATAAGACTTACTAACAGCAAGAGCAAGGTCTCATCACATAAATGAAAATCCTCTTACCTAAGGCCCAACCTCAGCAGTAGAGGTTTGTACAGCTGGTTATTAGGAGGATTGCACTGGAAAAAATAATGGAAACTTGCAAAATACAGAGTAAGAAGATGCACTCCTTTTCATCCTACATCAAAAAGGTCTGCCCAACAAATATTTTTGCAATGCATAATTATGAGTAATTTAAAGGAAAAATTCTGAAAAGATATCACCAATGTTTCCAGTTGACCTGTTTTTTCCCCCAGGCAAGTAATCAGATTTTGGTAATGGTTTTAAATTGCATGCTACAAATGCTTTTAAATATTTTAAATCTGTACCTGGTTTATATTCAGATTGTGCCTCTCTGTAATTTAAATCTGGTAGAGTAATGAGGAAAATATTAAGCCAAATAATGAAAACAAGATCATGGAATAAAAGTGATTAAAGTGAAAATGCAACCTAGCTATATAAAATAGTGCTAATAGTAATAGTTGAAGCAAGGATATTTAAGATCTAAGGATCTTGCATTCTTTTTTTATGATCTAATAGAATCTACTATTACAGCACTATTGTTTTGCTATAAGGCCTCTGAGTAAATGGAAAATGTTCTTTCCAAAGAACTTTCCTCAGAGACTTAATAAGCTGTTTTAGCTGAAAAGACATCTGATAAAAGTTACAGAATTCTTGTGATAAGTCAAAGTTACCTCTTCCAAAAAATCTCTCTCTTCCCTTCTCTCTCACACTTTTCTTTCCTGAGTACCTGTAAATCCATTACAGTCACATTTGTGTACTGCATGGTAAGAAGCACGTGTGTGTGGACAGTTAAAGAGCTAGTATTTGGCACTTATGCATGTAACTGAAATACTGTTCCTTCCTGCATAATTTGGGTGTGCTTTTCATCAGCAAGAATCTGTGTTTGTAGTGTGAAATTCCATGAGTTGATACTGGAATTGCCTAATGCAACAGCAGCAGCATGAAAAGGCTCACATCTAATTCATTGCAGCACCCCCAAGCCTCCCCCCACCCTGATGTATGAAGGCATGATGCTCCTGTAAAAGAATTCTGGGTAAGTCTTCCACCAAAGTGCAACTCTCTGGGATGAAATATGGGATAAGTACATTTTTTTTGTAGACTTCAGGTACCCCTAACCTCTTGATCTTTTGTATGTCTCTATTTTTCTGGCTTGACAGACCGCATGCCAGCGTGCAGCCCAGAATTCCTCACCCGCATGATTTATTGTTTACAGCTGTTCGAGTATTTCAGACATGGCAGCTGCTTTTCAGATGTCCTCAAATTAGAATGAAAGTCTCAGATAGAGGTCTTAATGCAAACCTGAATGTTCACAGAAAGAAAGGGGGAAAGCTGATGAAAAAAATCATCTGAATTCTGCTCTAAAAGCTCTCAATTGATCCTAGCCTTGAGGGCAAAGGAAAATGTTTGGTTTATTTCGTAAGCTCATTAGGTGTGGGAGAGCCTATTTGGCATTTGCTATTGACCGGGCCTGAGCAAAAAGTGATCACTGGCAGGACGGTCAATACGAGATCAATAAAAAGCGTGTGATTGGATTAGCTACTTGATCAATGCTTTGTGCTAATATATTAACAAGCAAATTACCAGACAGCCCATAAGAGCAGAGTGCTGACTATAATTGCATTACAAACTATCGTGATCTAATGACCCTTGAAGTGCAAAAGGTTATTTATACAGTAAAAGGCTTAAAAGTAGTTTGAGTGATGCTGCATTATTTCAGAAAGCAAACCTTTCCCTCCATTAGGTAGCATCCAATAGTGCTTAAACGAGGTATTTTGCATTCTTCCAAAATTTTCAGACCAGTTTTATCCCTACCTCTGAGATGGAAGCAGGAGAACGAGTGACAATATTCCATGGGCAATTTAGAGCAGTAACCTTTTCATGAGAGCTAGGAAATAACTAGAGAGGAGAGTGGGGAGGGATGCTGCTGCTTGTGAGGTAGGAGAGCGTTAAAAAGATGTGCTCTGCTGCTGAAGGAATTGCTTCAAGTGTTCTAAGCTGATAGCACTGTGCAAGTACTTAAATCTGAAACTTGTGTATTGAATTTGGAAATAATACATAAGGTATTGCAAAAACAGAACTCTTACACCTTTTGAAGAGTCTATGTTAATTTCATTTATCTTCCATGAGACCAGAATAAAGCATCCGGTTTTTGAGGTTCTATCACCTAGGTTTTTAGCACACCAGCTGTACCTTTTAGATTTCTGTAAAGAGCATATAAGAATATTTAAAAGCAAGACCACTGTAGGTCGTGAAATGAGGAGACCAGCTTGTTTTCCGAATTTGGTACTTACAGTTAAATGGAAAATTAGGAAAAATAATTATAACCCCCACAAATGTTTCTACTGAGTTTCTAGTTCATTCTCTTCTTTCCAGTTTATAGTGCAAAATGCTAACAGGTTTACTATCTGTTCTTTATAGGCCTTATCCCTGATATACGGCAGGTGTAAGCCAGGTAAGCACAGGCATTGAACAAATATGCGAAGAAATTGGCAGGGATGGAGTTCTAGGCTTCATCTTTGCCTGGACAGGCATTTTAGCTGCAAATTCAGATATCCAAGGCTTTGCTGTTGCGCTCCCTCTCTCCTCTGCCTTTCGTGCCTTCTGGGCGAGGCTGACCTGCCGGCCGTGAGGTGTTACTGCGGGCTGTCGGGGCTCTGGCAGGGTTCAGGGGCTCGGGGGCGCCCCAGCCATGGCTGCCCACCAGGGGCCAGCCCCGGCCCGGGCTCCCCGCGGGCCGCAGGGTCCCTGCCCGGGCCGGCAGCAGCCAGCCACAGCTGACAAAACAAGCTGCCAGGCCGCTGCCCTCGGGGCCCTGCTGGTCGGGAGAGGAAGCGCTGTCAATCAATGCACACACTCGGTACACGCGAAACTTGATCAGCGATGGAGCAGCGCGGGGCTGTGATGGGAGCCTGTCAGTTGTTCCTGACTCCTCGGGCTCCTGGGAGGGCCCAGGCCACTCATCTGCAGCATCAGCCTGCTTCACTGTGAGCATGCAGATTAAAGGAGGGTGTCTGTCGATTTTACTTCACTCTGTGTCATTAGGACGCTTTAACTTTTAGCTTTCATGTTTTTCAGATTCTGTGCTGCCTAGGGGTGTAGTTCTGAGCCTCATATTAAGTGCCAGTAAGCTCTCTTCACAGAGCAGGTAGACAAAACAAATCCTTTTCCTGCTGAAGACCAAGGACAACTTTCAGGCCCAAAAGGATAAAACAATGGTGGACTAAAGGGACGAATGAGAAGGATGGGACCTCGCAACCTGAAGATGTAATTGGACAATTAAATGAACCAAAACCTATAAAAATGTAAGACTTTGTGACTGATCAGACATTTTGTGACCATTCTTAGTCCACTCTGGGTGTAGCTCTGGTCAGGCCCTGTCCTGCCCAAGGTGTATCCTAGAGGCCTTTCGATAAATATCTACTTTGTTCACTAGCTCTGTCCAGTCTCTGTTTCAGGTCATCCCTCCCAAGGCATCAATCTTTTTCTTTTTTTTTACAGATGGAGCTCCTCATAGATGCCAGATGATGAAACAGATCTCTCTGGCAACAACAGTTTTGTACCACATGCAATCCATTTCAATTCTGTCTTTTCTCTCCCATTTTAGAATTCCAAAAGTAACATCTGAAGGTGAATGTTTTCACAGCAATTTTTCCCAATAATTCAATATTTATATTGAATATTCATATTCAATTCAAAATTCAATGCAATAATTCACAACTTTACAAACTACTTCAAAGTAATCCCTTTCTTCTTCAAAGACACATGTTAGGACTTGAAAAAAAAATCTGCAGTCATTATTTTAAAGTTTGTGTGGAGGAATTAAAAATTAGATATCTTCTATTATCAGCTACACCTCTCACTTATTTACCTCAAAAATATATAGGCCCAAGACAATTCAGTGAAGTTGTCTGTGACAGAGCAGCTCAGTTAATGGGTCTTTGAGTCATCAGATCCCTCAGCAAAATTGCAGCACATATTTTATATTATGTCTATGAACTATGAAGAAATTATTCAAAGGAATATTTTGTCACCCATGTCCCTAACCAAATACATCCAAAATGTTTTGGACCTCAGTTTGAAGCTGAGGGTAGCAAAGAATTTAAAGTATGGCCATAATTTCCAAACAATGTTGAGACAGTGAACAAGCTGTAATTTCAACATTAATTGTTTATTACTCCTTAGGTTGAAAAATATAAACACACTCCTATCACCTACAATATTCAGGAAAGAAAGTGCTTACATCTAGCTGGTAGTTCAGCTAATCCCTCTCTATCCTCTAGCCTCATTTAGGCTTTCAAACTCCTTTGAGATATATTTATATACATATTTCTTTTATTGTGGGGGAAAGAAATATATACCCTTTAAATTACTTGTGTTTGTGTGTGTGTGTGCATGCACGTGTGTTTTCTCAGAGTCATTCTAATTGCTATACTTGATAAAATAATTTACTTTTCATATTCTGAGTTTTCCACAGGTTATTACAGACTAAGAATTCTCATATTTGGTAATGTTGTTCACTTTATGCAGCTTGAAACATATTCTAGCATCTTAAGAGAAATATTAACATTTTCTCCCTCTAGAAAATTCTCTCTCCCCGTTTTCACAAACAGGTTCTCTTCCAATAATAACAGTGAAAATGAAGATTTTAGCTCCTGAGATAACCTTTGTCGAGAGCTGATCAAGAGCATTTTTAAGACCAACATATAAGTCATTGCCAGCTGTAGAGCCAAATAGTTATGTCACAGACTGCAATCTAAAAAAAGAACCCATAAAGTGGAGTTAATCATTAAATCTTCAGTAGAGGAAAATGCTTCTTTACTAAACAGTCAAATCCCGTTTAATTCTTAAGCTTCTTCATCCACAGGTTTATCAAATGCTCTAAATGAGCTGTTAAAGAACATCCTACATCTTAGCAAAGTTCTATAAAGCTATTATCTCCTCTTGTGAAGCTGTAAGTTAATACTGCTAGGAAAAACTGCTAGAGATGCTTCTTCCTAGAAGAACCTTGACTTCTCTAATGAGGGTCATCTGATGAAATCTTCAGTGAAAAAGTATTGCTCCCTATTTCATACCTTGCAGTGGCTGCTGGTTGGTGAGTCTGAGCTGGGAGAGAGAAGAGTGAGTAACTGTAATGGGACAAAGAGAGGCAGAGAGAAAATAAATAGCTTGACAATTTCTTAACTATAGGCCAGGCTGAGAGCAATGTGTGAAAGGCTGGGAAGATTAGCAATATATTGCTAGGCCATTTCGGCAATGCTACTAAGATAAAAGAGAAATTGCATTGAAACCTTCTGACTGGTTTATACATTTAATTACACAGTGACAACCTTTGAAGCACAAAGCATTATGCTTCAGACAACTGGATAGATAAAAGTAGTTACAAGAACATACTTTTCAAACTCGTAACTCCATTCTAGCATCATGCCCTTGGTGTGTATCTAAAGTGATAATAAATGTGAGTCTCAAGATTGGCATATGTATTTTTCATTGTGAGAGCAGAAACAGTCATTGTGCCCTGGGAAACTGTAGAAGTAGTTTTGTCCTCTTATGATGGGAAAGAAAAGATTGATGTTCATCTCAACGCCTTGGATGAGAATGTTCAGAGCCTTCTTTTCTCCACCTGATACCATGTCATTCCTCACTGCAATGGCATTATTTTCTGGGCTACAGAAGAAAGCGGTCTTAGAGTAAAATCCTACTAAGCTGCAGGACATAGCTGGCTTCTCATAGAATTTCTTTCTAGGATTGCTTTAAAACCCACACAGTCATCCCTGAGCTGGTTATAGATGGCTCAAATTTCAACTCTTCCCTAAAAATTGCAGGGAGTGAAATGATGAAATTTCTTTTGAAATGAAAACTGAGATTGAGCTATAACCATATGAAGTGAGGAATTTAGTCTGTAGGCTAGGCATAAAGTACCAATGCTTTAATCATGCCTATCCCTAAGCCTAGTTTTATGACCGTTTTGTCTTGGTGTTTTGATAAGACCATTTCAGTGCTTCATTCACATTAACGGTTGATTTATATTTAGAAAAGTTAACTGCTGGCACTGAGAATTAGTAATGCTGAGACTGAATAAGAATGTGTAGTTCATTTACACATGTTGGTACCTTACTTGTGTGGTTGATAGATTTGCTTCCTGTAAAGAGGACAGGACAGAGTCAACATTTCCAACACCCTTTTCTTCCCACATGAAAGCAACACAGGCTTCTCTGCAGACAAGGCAGATTGATGATCTGGAGGTATGGTAATTCTGCTGCTTTGATGATCAGGCAGTATGGTAATTCTGCTGCTTTGAGACCCTTCATTACTAAACAGCATAGCTCAAACAGGCAGGTTTAGAGGAACATCTTCAACACCGGTATCGAGTTTTCCCTGAACAACTACCTAAGGAGGAGAGGCACTTCTGTTTCTTGGCTCCTTCCCCACAGAGTACCTTCAGAGAAAAGGAAATTCCTTTAAAAAGAGATGGTTAACTTCTAGCCTGGCTTGTGGCTGCAGGATTTGTATGGGCAACTGGGATTGCACTTCACATGCTTTTTTTGTTTGTTTGTTTGTTTGTTTGTTTTAACAACAAATCCAAGTGGGTTTTGGCAAGAAACCCAAATACCTTTCTTATGTGATTGACCATCTTGTTAATCCTTTGAGTTATTAAGGTAATCTTTTCTTGTATTGCCTTTCCTGTAGCTCTGGTTAGAGCCTTCGCACAAGAATTTCTAGCTTGCCAGTGGTCCAGCTCACAGGAATGAAGTCTCCCACATCCCAGATGAGTACTCTGGGTGCTATTGTTGTCAAGATACATTCTGTTTTCTTTCATTCTAAATAAAAACATGATTTCACCACTGCAAGATCTGGAATAGTGTTCTTCTCAGTCCCAGCTAACAGCATAAGTCCTCCTGATATTTTTTGTGTCTGCAAGTGACTTGGCTTCCAATATTTTCCATACACTATGGCATCTTTTTGGATCAGAACCTTGAGTTTTAAAGTGATGAAGATAATATTGTATTGTTGTTATACTGTCCACATAATTAGTTATAGGTATACAATGTTAACAATACTTCTATAAAAGTATTTCACACGTGTTATGGGTAGGAAAAGGGGAAGACAGATAGCAGTTAGCATAGAATGTGGTTTATTCTTTATTGTCTGTAAGATTATGTTTACAGCTTCAAAAACACTTGGAAAACTGACTATATGCATACTAAAAGTCAGAGAAACAAGTATTCTGTGTGTGCAGGGATGAGTTGGCATTTTTGTCTTTCTTTTCATCCTTGCCCATCACAAAACTGTTCAGTGAAAGTACCTGTGCTCAGACAGTATGGGTTTATGAAAGGCGGTTCCTGCTTGACTGAACTGATCTCCTTCCATTGCAAGGAAACCTGCTTAGTAGATGAGTGAAATGCTTTGGGTATGGCCTATCTGGACTTTAGTAAAACTTTCAACATTGTTTCCTACAGCTATCTTATGGAGAAACTGCCTCTTTGGATGAGTGCACTGCTCACTGAGTAAAAAACCATCTGGATGGCTGATCCTAAAGAAATGGAGTTACATCCACTTGGCAGCTGGTCACAAGTGGGCTTGATACTGGGGCTGCTTCTATTTAATATCTTTATGAATGATTGTGAGGAGTAGATGGAGTGCTGCCTCAGACAGTGTATGGGTGAGACTAGGTTGGGTGGGAGTTTTGATTGGCTGGAGGGAAGAAAGGCTCTGCAGAGAGATCTGGACAGGCTGGATCAATGGGCTGATGTCAATTGTTTGAGGCTCAACTAGTCAAAATGCCAGATCCTGCCCTTGGGTACCAACAACCTCATGCAGCACTACAGGATTGGGACAGAGTGGCTGGAAATCTGGCATAAAAGTACCTGGCATAAAAGTACCTGGTGTGTTTGTTAACAGCCAGCTGCACATGAGCCAACAGTGTGCCTAGGTGGCCAAGAAGGCCAAAGGCATCCTACTTGTAAAATAAATAGCATGTCCAGCAGGATCAAGGACGTGATTGTCCCTGGCACTGGTAAGGCTGCACCTCAAATCGTCCCATCAATTTTAGGCCCTTCACTGCAAGAAAGACATTGAGGCACTGGAGCTTGTCCAGAGAAGGGCAGCAGCGCTAGTGAAGGGCCTTATGAAGGAACACAAGTTGTATGAAGAGCAGTTTAGGGATCTGGGATTGTTGATCCCAGAAAAGGAGACTCCAGGGGACCTTACCACTCCACAAATACATGAAAAGAGGTTGTAGTGAGGCGGTGGTTGGTCTCGTCCTCCAAGTAACAAGCAGTAGGATAAGAAGAAATGGCCTTGAGTTGTACCAGGGGAGGTTTAGATTAAATATTGGAAAACATTTCTTCACTGAAGGTGTGTTCAGGCATTGGAACACACTGCCCAAGGAAGTGCAGGAAGCACCATTCCTGGAAATGTACAAAAGATGTGGTGTGGCATTTAGGGACATGGTTTAGTGGTGGACATAGCAGTTCTGGATTAACAGTTAAACTTGCTGATGTTAAGTCTTTTTCTGATCTAAATGATTATACGGTTCTATGATTCTGTATACATGGTTTAAGGTAAAGTCAAGCACTGTAGCCTGGGTATTTCTGAGAGTCAGTGGTATTTCTTACTTTTATTAGTACTTCATTAAAAACAAATTTAATGGAATTAGTAAACATCAAAGTGTACAGAATATCCTTGCACATAAATCAACATACCAAACAGCTTTCCAATGTTGTTTACTGCAGAAAAAACATTGCAGAGATTTACCAACTCTATACACTTCAAAACAGCTTGCTTAAACTCCTGCATCCCTTTGATCAAATACCTGGAAAATATGCCTTAATGCATTGACAGTCTGGAATAAGTATGCTTTGGTCATTCTGATGCACAGTTAATGTTCAAAATCACATACAGATTTTTGAGATAAAACAACTTTCCTTTGTTTTTTTCTGTTGGCATTGCATTTTGCTAAGGCAAAAGTTTGGTTGCTTTGCAAATTTGCAGATAACGTTTTCCTACTTAACTTTCAGAAATTGTTTTGCTGGTGATATGAGTACCCTCCACTTTGGTAAGCATTACATCAAGGTTTTCTTGATGAACCTAGATGTACAACTGCATATACAAGCCTTTCATTCACACCTCTATTTCTTCCTTCCTTTCTTTCTACATGGCATAGGGTATCCTACAAAAACTAGTTAAATTGTAAAGGCTGTAGTTATTTAACAATGGAAAGCAAAGTCCTATAGTCCTTGCACACCTCAAACTGTCCTTACTTCATGGGAATATATATGTCATTGGAAAATTACAATTCTACAGTTACAATGAAACTTTCTTTTTTACTGTACCTTACAATCACTACTTAATGTAATTGCACTGCATATCTATATAGTAGCAGCAATTAGCATTATTAATGCTATTTCTTATGCAGGAAAACAGGCATTGAACATCTGTGCAATTTGTTCAAAGGCTTACCTCAGCTAAATGGAAAAGCAATGAAAACATCTAGATCTATCCTTAAACACATGATAATCCTGGCAGACCTCAAAAAAGACATACTGAATTCTACTTAATTACTTCTTGGAGCATGATAAAACATTAACCATTAAACTTTGATTAAATACACACTTTCAAAGTATTACTGATTGGCCACTACCATTACTTTGTCAGTAACTAATTATGTTATAAAGATGGAATTGTCTATCCCATCTACTATATGGATTTCTCTATGTATCATTCTTGAATTTCTTTGCTAAGGCATTTCTGTGTGAGAGTTACTTCTACAGAAATTGATATTCTGAATACTAAACAACTAGTTGCTATATTTCAGACATTTCATTCATGTTAACTTCTTTGTTTTAAAAGGCTGGATGCCTTTATATATTGGCTTAATGCTTACAGTAAATCATCAAACTATTCTCATTATTCCCAGTAGATGAATTGATTAAGTAATTTGTTCTGAGCCTGTTAGTCATCCTGCAAACTTTCCAGTGGTCCTTGATGGAGCCTGCATTTGTACGAACAAAAGTTTTACACACTAATCATTTTTATGGGTCTTTCAGCACCCTGTCACTTTTGTGAAAAATCAATAGAATGTGCACACATCTAAACTCATTTGGATGTCAAAAGAGCTTTCATACCCAAGATTAGAGGCCATTTTGGAAAACATAGAGGTTTTTTTCCTTCTCAATTCAAACTTGACTTCTGAGAACATGTGGTCAGGACTATGTAGTACCTCCAAAATAATCCCATTATTCCATGATACTCTTTTTACAATGTATGTCTGTATTTATTTGTTTGTTTGTACAATGCCTTTAAATATATGCAAATGTGTGTGTCAATTTGGTACTGTTTGTAGTATTTTAAAATGTTATTTTATTTTCTGAAAACTTTAACTTGTTCTTTGTATTGTGCAATGTACTGCCATTGTGCTACCTCCCTTATTTATGCATAAGCATGTCAGTGAACAAGCTGTAGTGATTGTAGAGGGTCTGTGTATTTGTGAATACAACAATGAAGTAGTTTTTCATTTCTAATCTGTATTTGTGGTACATTACCCCAGGGTACAAGATTATTCACAGTATTATGAATTTTGAGAATGGGCATCTTGTCTACTGAATGAACTATACATCCGTGCTTCACTAAGGTTGTTTTTCCTTGAACAGGAAATGCTACTGATACTTAGAGAGATGTAGCATATAATGGAATTTCCTTCATGGAAATTTTTCCATATTTCTCCTTAGAAACATTTAGAATCCCAGGTAAAAACAGAGTGCAAGGGTTGGAGAGAGGAGAATTTAAAATTTGAAAAGACCAAACTGTCTTTATCCCCTGTACAGAAATATTATAGTAAAATCTTTAAAGCTATGATGATGTATCAGCCTCTGTTCAGGTCCTTGGTGTTGTCCAGCTCACCAATTCAGGGGAAATTATGAAAGGGTGTTGTAGCTCATAGATGCTTTATTTCCCTTCCCCAGGGGCCGATCACATGCAGGGGACAAAATATGAAAGGTTTCTTGATTGGAACAATGAAAAATTATTGATACATTACTGTTTCATCTTTCTTCTCCTTACAGAATGTGAGGGCACGAGAGGGAAATCATGTGCACTGCTTTATGTAAATAATCTCTGTTTTTTTCAGTTAAACGCCATGACCCTACAATGGAGTTATATCACTATAAAACTGAAATTATAACCTGGATGAAGGATGGCTGGATGAAATTATAACCTGGATAAAAGAACACCTATATATAGAGGGCAGAGCTGGAAGCATTAAAATGTCACCTTTGTTTCCTGTCTGCATTCTTCTTTAAAAGCCATACTATTATTTCAGTCTAATTTTTACAGAATCTTATGCAGATATGCATACATTGAGATAACTTTCCCTGACATACTTTCAGTGTCCATTGCAGAAGACTAGAAATGAACAGTAAATAAGCAGTTTGAGGGCAAGTTATTATGTTAACTTCATAGATGTTTTGGAGTCTTAAAATAATTTGTACTAAGATCAATCAATATCTTTGGAATGCATTTGCAAGGCAATTTATAAAACAGTATGCATTGATACTTTTCAAAACTAGGAAGAAAGAGGGCTCACATCACCCTCCAGATTGACTGCTATATTTCATGTCCCACTTATTTCACATAAGTGACTCTTTAAGAAAAAACTAGCAAAACCAAAACATAATCAGTGGAGACAATTAGGGATGTGGTATAAGTACCAGTAGGGATGTGGTGTAATGTTCCACTGAGATGCTGTTTTAGGACAGTGAGCAGTAAACCTGATATTCACTCTTCCACATGCAATTGTTTTTAACCAATCAGTGAATAATATTTAAGGAGATTAAAATAGATGAAAAGGAGCAGATTATAATTTCATTTCATAGCCGATTAGTAAGAGAGTTAACCAGTTTTGCTGCATTTCACAGCACAGAGTAGAAAATTCATACCTTGTTTAATATTAATTTTTAAATGCTAGAAGAAAATGCAGTTCTACCCATGGAACTACCATTCAGCCTTTTTATTTGAGTTCATCAGCCACTAGCCTTTTATATTTTCACTTACTTATTTGGTTGTTTCAGAAAATTTCTTCACTGCATTAAAATCCTTCTTTAGAATAAGATCAACACCCAAAGCTAAATTTAAATCTCAGGAAAGGTAAAAGAATCTTTAATTTATGAAACTGAACAAGTAGACTTATCTAAATATCTCTAGGGCTTTAATGGGGGATATCTATAATTCTCTGAATTGTATTCCTTTCACAGTGATATTTTGTAATTCCATTCTATTACCCTTGCTTAACATTAATGAGATAAAAAGATCACATTATGGCGATTGATGTTCTTCAAATTAAATGCACGTTTCCATGTACAAAGCTGTCTGCTAATTTAAAAAACATAGCATGTAACATAGAATCATGACCATGGTCATCACTCAGCTGGGATCAGATAGCATTTTTTATCTATTCATTGGATTTAACAAGGCATGAGATGGAAGCAGAATACAAAGTGTGGGTAGATTATCCCATATTCCCCCTTTTGGCTACTTCTTGGCAATCTCAGCAAGGAAACTGAGGCTTCATGTTGCCATGGAAATAAACCTCAAGGTCAAAGGGGCATATGGAAGGTCAGGCAATGACAAAGGAACATCTGAGAGGCCATCTGGATGAGTGACCTGACATAATTAGTCATTAATCCCACTCTTGGGAACAATAGAGTTAGCCGAGAATGTGTTTGGACTTTGATCGTGGTCAGGGTGATCTCATGGGGAAAAGGGAAGAAAGCTCCACTTGGTAACTAAGCAGATTACCCTGGCATGCTGTTAACTAAAGAAGAGTAGTCAGAAGAGGCCAGTGGGATATGCATTTTACATATGCTGTGTTTTCCCTTCACTTACTACAGGCCGCTCTAGAGCCATGTGGCTCCAGGATTAGCTTTTGGGTAGTGATTTTTCTTTTTTTTTTCTTTTTTTTTTTTTTTTTTTTTTACAGTTTTCAATGAAAAGAGAGCAAGTGTCCCAAAATACTTCACTTAAAATTCCCAGGCAACAGATGGGAAGAGAGCTGAAGAGCCAAAGGCATCAGCCAGCTTGGTTTACAGGTGTCAATATTTACTAAGTAGAGTTGGGCAGGATGTCCTCTGGGGAAAAAAGGGAGAGAATGGCTAATCAGTAAAACAATAGCAATCATCCCTGTTGTCTGTGTCATACTGAATAGTTAGAATTATAATATGACCAAGTGTGTGGCGAAAGCTTCCCATCAGCATCTGTCTTTTCATTCCCACTGCTTTCCCTGTCATGTCATGTATTTTCATTACTGAGAAGAGTGCCTTGATGAGAAGATATCCCTCACATGTATCTGAGATTCTACTACTTGAAGAGTTGGTGATATTTGGTGATTGATTGTCTACAATGTTGTGGGGTGTGAATTTGATAATGGACTGCAGTAAATGCATGCAACCCAGCACATGCAGAAGTTAATTTTTATTTTGGATAAAAAAGGCTATGTACTTTGCTGTGCCATAAAAGGAAATACATGAAATAGACTGGGAAGGCTGTTCAGTAAGAACAGAAGGAGACTTCAGAGATTTATTCTTTCTTTAACTAAAGTGAAATGCAGCATATAATGTGCTCTTTTTTCAGCTAGGGTGTATTTGTTAAAAATTTTCCTCTAAACGAAAATAATTTCATTATATTGTACAATCTCTGCTTAATTTTTTTTTTTTTGGCCTGTTGCAAATGTATTTTCTTAGACAAAGAGCAAAACATAAGCCACTGATACTCCACTATAAGTACGAGGAAGCATCTAGGAATGTCCACAGAGAAGGTCAGATACAAACATCAGCAGCTGCAATCCCTTGCTGTCTCTAGGTAATGAAAATAACTTTTGTCAATAATTTCTGCCATCTACAGGTTCCACATTTTAAATTAGGTCTTTAATAACTGACCAAACCCAGGAAGAATATGTGCTGCTTCACTGTAACTTGTACTTAATTTAATAGTGCATAGAGGAAACCCAACATGCTTTCTTTTGTTACTGAGATTTTGACACCAAAGCTACTGTATTTTGTAAATCATATCATTAATCTGTTTTATTAATAAACAGTTGTTGCACTGCAGGAAAATATATTTGTCAGGTAAAATCAACAAAATCCTTGGAGATTTAGGACTCTCTTTGTTTTTTTTAAAATTGCCAAGTGAAAGACTGACAAAGCTGTATTTGTTTGTACTTTTAAAGAGTGATAGAGTGGTTGCTTTATGAAGGACTTAAATGCTTTACCCAATGAGACAGATTATTTTGCTGTTCTGATTTTGTTTGCCTAACAACTTGTTATGGACTGTAAGAAATTAGAAGGTATGTATTCCTTCCAGAAAGGAAGGTATATAATCTCAGGAAAAGTTGTTATTCTTTGAAGAACCAGTATCACTAATGGATCAAAACTTGATAAGCAGACTTTGTATGAATAAACACAAACCAAATCTTGTCATCTTCGTAAGAATTTGAACACAGTTTTGGCAAAATAACCGCATTACTCTTGAAAGAATAATCCATCTGATGTGATCAGTAGTGTTCACACAATGGAAAAACTCAAAACTATAGAGGATGTGGAAGAGATTAATTTGGAAAAATCTATGAGCAACAAATGGTCTCTTTACTTTTTTGTGAAATCATCTTGTTTTCATTTGAGAGAATCATGCTATGCCCAATTTATTAGGGGAAAAACATTTCCACATTGTCCTATTATATTTTTAATTTTTTTTTTTTAAGGAATAAAAGTGGAAAAGAGGGGGATTATGTAACATGCTGGCTATTGTGCATGACTTTAATGCACAATTATATTCTCCCTTCAACATATTCAAACACAAGTGCTTGACTCCAGTAACATTATTTTAGTCTTCATAGCTAATAAGCACTAGAATACAACCAGTTGACAGAATCACAGTATTCACAGAGATGATTGCAAATCTATACATTCTTCTATTTCCTGTTATTTTACTATTTTAGTAAAAATATAATGTTTTCATAGGACTCTATCCAAATTTCATGTACCATGTTACCCATGAGTAAGTCAGAATAGAATGGATGAATGGGGATATAAACAGGCCATTGTTCTATAGCATTGTTGGATTGCTTAAGGTTTGACTTGAAGTTAAGATATTGTGTTTCAGAATGACTCATCCTAGTGACTGTGGTAAGAAGCTGCATTTGGTTTCATTTATCAGTACTGCTAAATAAAATACATCTTCCATGTCCCCATTGCTGCCTAGTACCTATACTAAAAAAACCCCTTGTTTCAGAATTCTCTTTAAGAACATTTCTACAAATGTGTCAGTCTTCAAAGATAAGCAATAAAAATTGAGTTCAGAGTTTTTCTTTCTCATTCACATGCAATGACAAATTCAGAAGAAGGAATAAACTTCTTTGTCTATATCTGAGGTGTTTCTAGGTCATAAGAAATCAGCTCATAACCTCTGGCTTCCATTTTGTGAAAACAAATAACAGGATTGGAAATAACCTCAGAGTGATATGAATCTTCCGAGGTAGAATATCAATAGCAGTACTCAATCGATATTTCAATTATCACCAGAATTTTCTCAGTATTTCTAAGCCATTTTTCAATCAAGTATTGTGAAAATAAATAAAGTAGCTCAGGGATTATGGAATATTGTGAGAGGTAGGTGGAAATGAACACTTCAGTCCTGCAGCTTTGCTGCGTGAAATCACACACACATCCACCACCAGTTAAATCAGTGCCCAAAACAAAGCGCAGCCTGACCCAGCGCAATCCCTGGCTCTGGCTTGTAACCCAGTGATGACAAACAAGGTACCAGCCAGCACATCTGGATGGTCTGAGCCTTCTTGGTAAGCCAAAACAACACCGAGCCGTATAGGAGCCAGGTTGAAAAGTGCAGGCTAAAATATGAAATAAAGGGTTGGGTTTTATAATTTCCTGACAACCTTCATTGACTTGAGGGGAAAGAGGAGCATCTGTCTCAAGAAGTACTGACAGAAACACTAACAGAGTGTAAAATGCTAAAGTGCAAAATGCTAAGTAAACTGAAATGCTATTAAGCTTGGTATAATGCATTTTAAAACAAAAAAAAAATATTTTCATATGGGAAGTGTAGATGAATAGTGTACCTAGCTCCTAAGAAATTACAGTAGAGCAAAAAACTATAGCTTCTTTTTTCATAACAAGAATAGGGCAAATTATTTACTTGCTTATAATAGAACTTATGTCTTGAAGCTGACATTTCAGATCAAAGGTCAGTTAGGAATAGGTTTTGCTGTATAAATCTTTTTAGCAATTCACATAGCACTTCAGAAAAAAGAAATCCTTGGAGAAAATAATTATGTTTGAAGAAATTTTAGTGTGTTAGGATTCATGTTAGTTCAGTGTTAAGATTCACACAACAAGCCTTACATTTGCTAGTGAGTAACTAAAGGCTTGTATTCATACTGTTGTACTATCGTTACAGAAATCAGAAACAGGACTGAAAATCCTTTTGTTGACTGGGTTAGACAATTAATTAAACATTAATATGCACTCTTGATACATGTCTGCAGTGTTCTATGCATGCAGCTTCTACCATAAAAGAAAGAAATACAAATTTGTTATGTTACAGTTTGCTTGAAAATATACCTGGACTATAATTGAAATGTTCTGTGACAGATGAATTGTCCTAAAATCTTCTGTAAAATAAACATGAACTTTTTGATCTTATGATTTGGGGATATTTGGACAAAGTATTATACACATTCATTCTCATAGGAGAAATAGTTTTCTAATATGGTTGAAAATAGAAGAGAACATGATATATTAAAGTTGTCAGAAATATGTATTTGTCAAGAAGACCTATCAATATGGAGCCTAAAAATTCTTACTCAAATTCACAAATATTTTGCAAGAATAAAACTCACAGTGTCTGACTTGCAGTGTATTTAAAAGAAAAAGTTAAAAGCCTCTAAAGGCAGTACCAAGCATGTCAGATATCATTCAGAAAAATTAAATATTCTGAAAAGTCAGCTGAGTGATTTCTGCCCAGATTTCAAAAGCCAATCTGTTGTTACTATAATAGCTTTTGCTGTTAGGGGTGAGCTACACAAAGCTGTAGTTAAGTGCCTTCTATTCTTATGAAGCAAATTAGAAAAGGTAGAGCTGAAAGATGAGTACTACAACAGGGAATATGCTCAGAAACAAAGACACCTATACCAAGAATCCCTAGAAGTACTCTTGAAGAAAAGGCATCTGGCAGTCTGCTTTAACTGACCACATCAGTAAATCACCAAACTTATTCTATTAGTTCACCATCTTTGCCCCACAAAAAACCCCATTCTTCAGGGATGGAGTGCAGAGCAGAATCTGGAGAAAAAAAATATGAGTCTCAAGCTCTGAAACTGGACTTAAGTATCTTTACTGTACAGTGCAGCTGGAGGGACCTTTTGTGCCATTTTTGAGAGTAACATATAACAGGTTGGTCTTTATTACCTCTTAGGTTTACATTATTGGTTTCTGAGAAATCTATTCGACTCTGTTTCAGAGCAAAGTTAAAGATGCAAGTTTAAATCACCAAAGTCATGCAATTTAGTCTTCACCTGTTTGATTTTTCTTTCAAAGGGAATGCATGCATCCTTACAGTCAGTTATGAGGTCTTAGCTGGGAGCCAGGCTCAAACAGCTGAGAGATGATAGAAAACAGGTCCATAAACCCCTTCTCTCTTATTCCCAAACATATGAGCACTTCCAACCTGCTTGTTTGATTCTGGCATAAGGCAAGTTCAACTTCAGTTTTAGTCTTATGTTGTCATCTTGACTCTGCCTTGAAAAGGAAATGCTCCTAGAGGTATTGCTGGGAAGTAGTTTAGGAAGCTGCTCCTTGTTGCCTCTCAGCTGTACACTAACGGCTTCCAGCTGAACTAACTGCATCCATGCTTCTGCCCCAATCTGCGCCCCTGCAAGCTCCTGCTGGCAATGGACACAAGCCCAATCTGTCTTAGGTGTCAGGCCCAGGAGCCACTGCTTTTAACAGTGACATTACCGCTTTCCTGCATATCTCCGAGTCCTTGTCTCCAGGTCTGCTCCTTCTGTGGTCTTTGGTAAAATGGGGTTAGCACTCCCCTCGGCGGTGTCTGTGCTTCAGCTGGGAGTCATTAACTGACAGCTTGTGAAATGGCAAGGAACAATTTCCTAATTGCCTGTCAGCTGTAGCAGCCCGAGGAACTCTTCCAGCATGTGTCACAGCAAAGTCAAGCAGGTTATTCTGGTTATTTCAAACAACCCCCAGCAGTGATTTAGACTACTCTGGTTTCATTTTTCGTGGTGGGATTGTCCAAACAAATGATCACTCACAAAGTCCAGTGATGGAGGAAGCCATACATCCTTAAAAAACCTCTCCACTTTCATTTACTTGCTCTTACCCAGACACTGCTATCCATAATCGCACAAGCGCATTCCATGCACATGAGGCAGAGATTTAGAAAGCCCCCTGTGACTGCACTGGGGATGGAGACTCTGCACACAAAATCATGAAGGTTTGGCAGCAGCTCAGGGTACACCCTGGACAGAAGCACTAGCATTGCAGACCTATGTATAACTTGATTGCTCTTTTATGGGGAAAGCAGTGGAAAATGTAGTTTGCATGGCAGCTTCCTGACAGAAGGATCCATGCAGCTGGAGAGACATCTCCACCTGTGTTAACCACTCCAGTCTCAGTCCAAACGGCTTTAAAGCCACATCTCATATGAGACTGCTTCCCCTACCAAGGTAAAAGGGGTAGTCTGCACTGGCAGATGCTTCACTATTACACTTCAAACTGAACACCAGCACAGGCAAGAGTGCAAGGATCTTAAGGCCAGAAGAATAAGAGGAAACAAACAAGTCCCATGCATCTATAGCCTATTTGTTACAGCTAGAGGGTCAGACTGCATTTATGTTCCTTTATCCTGAAGCACTTGTGTATTTTTTCTTAGGTACTTTTATATGTTGTTGCTCCAGGAGCTGAACAAGTGGGAGTTAAATTGCATTTTATTTTCGTTTTCACCTGTACAAGTTCGAAAATCAGGGTCGCCTAATCAGATCATTAGAAGATCTAGTTAGATCTAGTTAGAAGAGAAAGATCACTCAAAATACCTCAGACTTATCTCACTCAGGGCAGTATATGGAGGAATGAGGATTCAGAGCTATAATTTTGCAAGTTATGAACTCACAAAAACAGAAAGATTTTTTCTCTACTAAGACCCAAATGTGCCCTGATGGTTCTGAATAAAGAGAATGGGCTATAAGTCTGGAAGTAAAAGAGCAGGACTTCCAGGAATAGATCTTCATCTAAGAACTGTGCACAGTATCAGCATATTAAAGCTTAAAAGCAGCCTTTCTAACTCTTGTCAGGCTGTGAAAGCCCAATTTTATTTTCTTTGTTGGCTGAAATTGCTTTGCTGCTTTTGAGTGGAGATTAAACAAATTGGCAGACTGCAGAGAATCGGGCCCTTGCTTATGGGTCCAAGAGGTTTCTAGTCTTGCACTCAAGTAGACAAGTGGCCAGACAAAACTATTTTTGAGAGGTAGCTGTTCAGTTTCATACATTAATTTAGCAGATACCTTAAAATCTTGGTTCCATAGATACCTAGGTTTCCACCTCACTGAGAGGTACCACTCAATAGCAGTCTTAAAACAGTCTGAGAGCTGAACCTCACAATCCAGCGCATATATGTTACACTGCCAACTAGAAATTCAAACCTCAGACAGCTTTGTGCTTCATACTGCAAAAAGACCTCTCTGATTTCTTAGCATATGTTGGACTTCATTGATGAAATCAGCAAATTAAACCAGCTGCATTAAATATTGAAAATGTGTCTCATTCAGAGAGCAAGCCATCTATGGCATACTGGAGTTCTGGAGTTGCAATATTCTGCTCCAAAAAAGCTTGACTATTGGGGAAGATGCAGAGTTCTTAAATTCATATCTCAAGGAAAAAGGCTTATTTATTTTTTTGGAAAGGTGTTTGAGCAAGAACTAATTCTGCTGGAAAAGGAAAGAAAGCTGCTCATGTGAGTGCTCTAATTGCCATAAACTAATGAAATGTCTTAGTTGTATCTATATTGTGCCATTGTTTACTTGGCTTGTTCACACTCAGTTGTAGATGGCTCTTCCAAACATTCCTGTTTCAGTATGGTTTTTGAGGAGAAACAATATTGGGCAACATGTCATACTTAACATTCATACTGTCTTGTAAATAAATGCCTTGAAAACATCTGTGGACTGACCTATCCGTTGCTAGTTTCTTTCCTGGCAAAAAATGTATGTGTTGTGTAGTAAAACTCTAGCTATTTTAAATTTCCAAAGTTGATGATAAGCCAGTGTCTAACTCATTTCTAGTTACATTATATCTGCATATAAATCAAATATCCTTTGAGAAACTGCTAAGCACATAGCTTGTGTCATATGACTAGTGATTAATGGCATCTAATTTTAACTAACTGACTAATTAAACACCTTAAATTAGATAGGATGAAAAAATAGTTATAAATTTTGAGTTATTTGAAATTAATTTGGTTTTGTCTGGGGAAAAATAAAAAAGGTATGCATGGCATTGTAATGCATTTCTTGCCTTTCTTTTTCAATAGAGGTTTCAAATTATGTAGATAGCTGAAAGAAAAACAGATCCAAAGTGTGGCTGCTCAAAACTGCCAAGCAGACTAACACACTTTTTTTCCCATTGTTTACATGCAGATTACAGAAAACTTAGCAAGGTAAGCTTCTGTAGAAGTTTGGATTATTTGACATCTTGCAGGTCCCTTCTAACCTGAATTAGTTTATGGTTCAGAAGGTAATAAGTGAAGACAAGATATAAAATCAGAGTAATGGCCTTTCTATATCAGCTTTCCTCAGCACTTTCCTTGCTTTGGAAGAAACTACAAATTTATTGTAAATTTCAAGTTATCTTTGACTGTAAGCAAGCCATATCTGTATTACTGGAACTGTAATCACTTTTAGGAGAAGATACTCCTGGAAGTTAATCTGAAAGCCCTGAGCAGAGTCTGACTCCTTCCTTCTGAATGGACAGATGTCTTATCAGTCTTTTTTGGTTTATAGGAGCAGCACTAGGAAGAGGGCACCAGAGGTCAGTCAGTCTACAAAGTCTACAGTCTGACTGTAAATTTGGATGAATAGGCTAAAGTAGGATGAAATGCACTGCTGCTGTCACCTGCATTGTGACTACCCTGGGAGTAATCACATTGTAACAGAAAATTTCATACAAAATGGCTACGATAGATATGAGTCCTGACATAGAACAAGGAATAATGTTGAAAGTCAACATTAGCTAACCCATATGCTGCTAAGGTTCTAATCCAAGGGTTTGCACAAGCTATTTTTCCTTGTATCTTATCTAACTATAATTCTGACATTACAACTGAGGCCTATCGAGCGAAGATATACCCTCAGTCTCTTACTGAGACTGTCAGGAAAAAAAAAGGAAGAAAAGCTTAATGGCATGACATTTCTCATTGTTCTCAAATTGCACCCAGTTACAGTAAAATCATTCCACTGCTGGAGCATGTGTTCAGTGGTTACACTCATGGGCAACAGTAGAAAATCCTATAACAAATACATGCTGAATACTTTTGAAAATCCCAGTCTTGTTTTTAGCTGAACACTTCTATAAGGAGGCTCCTTTATGCTCTGCATGCAGTATTCAGTGCAGGAATGTAATAGTAATGCAGTATGTATAACATTTATATGTCATTATCATCATCATCATTATCATGATGTGTTATCTGTCTGGCAATCTGCTTGCAATATGAATGACAATTCTTCATATTGGTCATGTTTTTCTGTGAAGCATCTAATTATTGCTGGCAGAGAAAGGCAGCTTGGATTTAAGAAGGCACCAGATGTTGGTAAAACTGCTTTTAAATTCCTCTTTGTTGCTTCCTGGAGCTTGTAGCATACAGAGAAATTGCAGCAATTTGGTAGCCTAATCTCTTCAGAGGTTTCTGTTATGTTTTAGCACCAATGTCTGTGCCATGGCTACCCAAGGAAGACAGTAAATTTCATCCAGGTCTTCCCTGTGGTCCACTGGTATCAATTGAAAATATTCTTGGCAACCAGTATCTACCTCATTAAGAACAATCTTGAGCAGAACCGATACCAAAGGATTGAGTGTCCACTTACTTCAGTGTCATCTTTTCGAGAATATACATGTTTGAAACCAAATATGAGCTCCAGTTTCCCCCTGAAGAGACTGCTTCCACTTGTCCAAGGCTTGTATTTTCCACGAGTTTATCCTAAGGAAAGGTGGATATTATTTTATTACACATTTAACATAAAGGGGTTGGCAGGGGAGATAAGGAAGGAAATCGACTGGACGGAACCTCTTGGATGTTTGTACTGTCTATGCCAACAACCAATATCAACACGCAGTATTACACAAACAATAATTTATGGATTTCAAGATGTACACATTTTCAATATTTTTTCTGGTTTAATGACACCTTTTCTCTTCTTTTCACTTTTCACTTTTCTTTTTAATGTTTTTCAGCTTTCTAACTCCCCCAAAAATAAATGACATCACTTATCTTCTCTGGAAAAAAGCAGTCTTTAGTTAGCTAAAGGACTTTTGATAAGTTTTTAAGAGAATTACAAATGGCTTAATGTCAGTGTAAGTTTCTTTTAAAGATCCCTTGGGTCTGATTCTGTCTTTACAGACACTAAATTACATGAGTGTGATTACTTTTGTGATATTTCTTTGGAGATACTCCCAGTCCTTCAGCTGTAAAGCAACAAAGAATCAAGTACGTCAATTCTCTGGATTATGCTGGTGTATAACACAAAATCGGCAAGGTGCAAGCCATTCTAAAAATAAACGATTACCTTTTAACCTCATCAAAGAACAAATAAAGTTCTTTAAAAATATCATATCATCGAGCAATAGTCTGCACTGATAAAATATGTGGCTATCCAACTGACATAATGATTTCTAAAACATTTATAGATAGTCTTTTACGGCCAAGATACCTTAATGAGCCAAATCCTCAGCCAAGACAGGCCAAATTACCTATCTTCTGTATCATTATCTATCAACTGAACATCTTACCGTCTGTAAGTGGAGAAAAGTTTAGTGGAAAGAAAAGTTGGACTGTTAAAAGTATTAACATTTCATTATTTTTCTTAATAAAAATGTCACGTAAAATGTCTTATACCTAGATGCCAGGATCTCGTTTTCTAAAATGCTATGCCTAAAAGACAAAGCTAAAGGTTAAAATTAAATGCAATTATATTCCCCAGGAATAAAATGGATATACATTAAAAGTATAGTTAGGTTGTAAATTCATTTAAGTTTTTAAAAATTACAAAGGAATATATAAAATGCAAATTAAAGGAGAAAATCTTATTTATCTCCCCTGTTTGTATGGTAATTGGCTCCTTTTAATGAATTAATCTCATGCACAGACTCCTGCTAAATTAGACTACTTATAATGTACTGTCTTCAAGTAACTTCACATTCTCATTATGGCCTCCCTAATTTCTAAAGTAAAATTAATATAATTAGGGAGCAAATCAATACATATTGATCTTGAGTTACTTCAATGGAACAAAAGAATAACAGATTAAAAGGAGATGATTTTTGTTAGCATTGATTTTGTTAGCATGCTGGAACAACAGTGCTGAAGAATTAAGTCTTGAAATATTTTCCTTCCCTGAATGATATCCTCTGGTAATTTTATATTCTCTATGAAGCAAACATGACTCTGTTTGAAAGAAATGGAAAAATAATTTTTTCATTCTCTGTAGTTTGGTAACTGCTTGTTTATGGCACAGTTTTCCTATGGCAAAAGACATTGAATGTATTTTATTTTCTTGGAGATCAATTTTGGGCTGCAGATTATTTCATCAACCGATGTTTCCTTTTCCAAGTGTAAATTAAAGGTGGATGCTTGTTGGCAAACCGAAAACAAGTAAATAACTGGTAGTATACTGGGATATAATCAAGCATATGCAATGAGGAACTTGAGGCCCATAATGAGAAATAATGGAAGATTCACAGAAACCAAAGAAGCAGTGCCTTTCTACAATACCCACTAACTTATTTCATGTGGAAAAAAATGACACTTCCTAACAGAAGAAAGTTCTTTTTATTGTATTCAGGCAGTCTTATTGCTATCTAATGGCTTTAGACTGACATTTATTAGTAAAGTGTGAAGGAAAAATAAAAATGTGCTACCTCAGAGGCTGAAGTCCATATTCTCAAAGTTGCTGCTGAGGGTGGAAAAGTCTCAGGTGGTTCTAGACAAATACTTTTGCCGTTTCACGTTTCTCTGGGGCCTCCACAGGGCATCCAGCTGCTATGAAGGGTAGACTTTGCCCAAACTCATAAGAGCATGCTGATTGAAGTCAGGGGCAGCTAATTTGCTTTTCACATCCTAAAGTCTCTATAGAGCATAAACCTTTTTTCCTAATTCATATTTCGTTTCACTATTTCACAGCAGCTTTACAATATGTGAATAAATTCCCCTGCTGGATGTGATAAATCTAAATTGCTTTGCTTAAAAAGGTAATTAATTGAGAGTTTTCCTTTCAATTTTCACACCATATGAACATGAATAAAGCTTTTCATGGTGTATAAATTTATGTACAGTGATTACCCAAATGAATGGCAGAAACAGCTGCACCTTAAATCTTTACACTGAATATTCTGATTTACTTGAAGCCAAATTGCAGATTCTGGTTGCATTTCACATATTTGTTTAAATGTAGTTTTAGGGCAACAGCAGCAGGACGTATAAAGATGCTAAAAATATTAGAGTAAGAAGAGCTTTTATGTGTTATTCACAAATATACAAAAGAATTTTCACTATATAATTTTGTTTATTTAAAATGGGGCTCTGATGAAGCTAAGGTTATTTGATTACTTAACATTATTCCAAATTAAGTTATATGTGGATACAATTCAATTTTTTGTGTAATGATCAAGAAGTAAAACATACCTGGCCTTTTACATGATGAACAAGAAAGCTATTGTTTGACATTACATTTTGTCATTGAAAACACAAAATCTTAGTGAAAACAATGTGGATGTAATGTAGAGGTTGCCATCATTGAAATATAATGCTTTTTTTTCTTACATTAAACAGAGTTCCAATCTAAGTTGTCAAAGCAGATGATAATGCATTCTAAATAATTTAATTGTTAATTTCAGAAAAACAATCTTTGTTACTATGTATAAAACAACTACTGTTACACAGTGAAATTACAAGGAAAACTGAAAGACTTCCTCTTTTCTTCTCATGGAGTAGTATTGATTTTAGATCTTGAGCCTTATTTGAACAAATGCAGTCTTGATGGTAGCATATTTTGACTTGAGGCAACATCTGGGCATCTGTGCTGGAACCAAAATATTCTCTCTCAGTCTTCCTGGAGGACAATTATTTTTATTTCAGTTTCCATATGGAGCCCCATGAAAAAGCTTCAGCGAAAAAGACACCATGGTCTGGAGCAGACTGAACTCTGAGCCAAACAAATAAATAGCACTTTTTGTACCTTGAGAAAGAAATCAAATTTGAGGAATATCCCCTGAATAGCAATATTGGAGTCCCAAGGACACCCAATTACTACCTGAGATCCTATTTCAATCTCAGGTTTATGTTCTCTTGCACTGAAGTGAAGGACACAGAAATATTTTCACTGAGTTCACTGACTAGTAAGTAGAGTTACAGGGAAATTAAGATTTTTTTGTATTTGAGTTCTTTTAAGAAAGATTATTTTTTAGAATCTTAATGACAAGTGATTTTTCACTTTTCTTTCCACCCTCTCTCTTTTCTTCCCCCTCCTTTTGCCTTCTTTTCCCCCTTCATTTTCCCTTCTCTATCCTCCTTTATTCCATTTTCCTTTTTTCCCCCCTCTTTGTTCTCTTCTCTTTTCTCCTTTTTTTTCTAGTTTTCTTTGCCATGTTATCAGCAACCTTTTCTGACAGAGCAGTCCTTTTGACATCATATGAAGTTTCCCATGCTGAAAGCCGAAAACAAGTCTTATTCTTCTTCTTAGAAGTGGGGTGGTTTCTTTTTTTAGGCAAAGCATGCCCAGTGTGTCATGCCATTGCCTAAAATGAAAAAGAGGTAGAGAGAGAGGTAGAGATAGAGAAAGTGTAGGTTCATCCAAAGACAAAAAACCCCCCAAAACAGAATTTATTCCAGACCCATAAAACTGAGCTGAGCTTAAATCTACTTTTAGACCTCTGTTATTTTTTTAGCTTGCTTATAACATCTCTCACAGAATGCAATAAGAGAATTTTTAAAAATGTTTTTGTGAGCCTTGCTAGTCCATTGAAAAAAAGCCTTATAACAGCCATTACCTCGTGGAGTGGTAGAGAGAAGATACCTTTAAAAATGTCGAATGAGAAAAGGGGAAAGAGAATATATCTGGACATGGTGAGAATTGAATTAAGGAATCTAAAATGAATCACAGACATGGAGAATTATGGAAGATGGATTGAGTTCAGTGGATTTGGTAAAGCTTATTACTGCCACTCATGCACAGATCATACTATTTTAAACACAGAAACTCAGAAAATGTGTTTTTAGAATTCTTCTTTTACTTTAGGTGAGAAATAAATCAGATCCCTCAAACTTCATCTTTCCTGGGAAGCACCAATATTTTTTACAAATACCTCATTTATTGCAAATGAGCACAGATAAAAACGTAACAGGAAAGTCTGTCTGGAGGCAAAGATCTCCTGAGTTATAACAGCAAGAGATTTCAGGGACATTTCATGTTTAAATGTTGGTAGGATTCTCAGACTAAGAGTCCTCTGATGCATTGCAATATAGCC